>BLKR01009219.1:0-154088 GCA_011170035.1 Teleogryllus occipitalis
GTCACCGAGTGAGGGCCCCGTCACCGAGTGAGGGCCCCGTCACCGAGTGAGGGCCCCGTCACCGAGTGAGGGCCCCGTCACCGAGTGAGGGCCCCGTCACCGAGTGAGGGCCCCGTCACCGAGTGAGGGCCCCGTCACCGAGTGAGGGCCCCGTCACCGAGTGAGGGCCCCGTCACCAAGGGAGGCCCCCGTCACCAAGGGAGGCCCCCGTCACCAAGGGACTCTCCCGACTCCGACAGCAACGTGAAAATATCATTTAGATGACAATAGCTGGTAGCTGGGAAGAGCGTAGGACATCATCGACATCAGTGTCAGCGGCGACATCAACCAACACCAACGTCGCCGCCCCGACGCCATCGACCTGTACTTTTACTCCCGGGGCTCCACGCGCGCTCTCGCCCCCCGCTGCATTCTGCGGCGCCGATGCGTGTCGCTGGCGATCGGGGCCGCGGGCGCGGGCGAGGAGCAGCGCGGTGCAGGCGGAGGAGCAGCGCGTAACGCCCCGGGCGGAGGGGGCGGCTGGCGGGCGCCCGGGGCGCAGAGGCTGGGCGGACGGGGCCACGGTTTCCGGCAGCGCGATCAGGTGGTAGCTGCTCCGGGGCTGGAACGCAAACGTTTGCGGACCGTCGATAGATGTTGTGAATGAACCGTTCTGTTATCAATTTTTAATACGGGTTAACAGGCTCCATTGGGGGCGATAATACACGATACGAGAACGAAGGCAAACTTCCACTCTTGTATAATAATTTAAATCATCAATCGGCAATTTGTTCGTCGCCAGAAAAGTTACATTTGATTTCTCTCTGTTCTATTTTTCCTCCTCCTCCTCCTTAGTTCTCCTTTTATTCTTCTTTTTCCATCTTTTCTTCTTTTTTTCCTTCTTTTCTTTTTTTCTTTCTTTTCTTCTTCTTCTTTTTCCTTCTTTTCTTCTTCTTCTTTTTCCTTCTTTTCTTCTTCTTTTTCTCATTATCTTCTTCTTTCTCCTCCTACTTTTCTTGTTCTTCTTCCTCTCCTTCCCTTTCTTCTAGTGCCATATCCTGAGCTACATATTGGCGACAAATTATGGAAAACTGATACTTGCCTTTCTTGGGTCATTCTAACATTCGAATTTGATTAGCACATGAGATAATGACGTATTGCCTTTGCCCTCCCGCCTTCAATATCAAGGTGCAAACACCCATGCCTTACACAGGATTCGAAACTACAATTCCGAGTGTTTGCACGACACCTGTACACGAAGTGTAGCGTGTCTGCTCTGATTTCCTCGAATTTATGGATTTGATCAGAAGCATGTAAGGAGGAAAGTCATTGTATTTATGCATCTATTGTCATGCTATAAATAGAAGCATTCAAATAAAATGTCCTAATGAAATATAACGTGATACCAATTTTGGACTTGTACGTCAATAATTGATTACATTAACAGCTGAACACGATCGTTTATGCGTAGATTGATTGATTGATTTTTTCGTGTTTCCGGGCGCGTCAACTGGTTTGGTCATTAGTCCCGTTAGTGTAGTGCATGTTTTTCTCGGGAGATGGCGGTGATCTTCCCCCACAGGATGGCGAGACCCGGCGCCGACCTACCGTCGGCTATTGGGTTTCCCCCTAACCAGGACTCTCCCACCAGCGAGGCACCATGCCAGCCGGGACAAGCTTCCGAAGGATCTCCCGGAATATATGGTAGTGTAGTGCATGTTAGTGTAAGTGTGTGTGTAAGGGGAGAGGATAGGACAAGGAAGAGGAAGGACAGATCGCGCGCGGCCCGTGGCCCGTTTGGTAGAGCACTGCTCCGGCATTCGCCTGGTGTCGATCGGAGAAACCACGGAAAACTACCGATCAGAGCAGCGGGCCGCTAGAATTCTCCTCCAGACAGCGACTGAATTCGACCTAGCTGAAAAGCTAGTATCGAAAAATCCTTCCGCCGTCAGGACTCGAACCCAGGACCTCCCGGTCAGAGGCGCTGCAGTAACATCAGTTGAGCTACCGCTCCCGGTTTATGCGTAGAAAATTGTAGAACTGAAGCGAATACTGTGAATATATTCGCGTCATATAAAACCTGGATACACAAGGTGAAACGATGTGGCAGAGAGCCATAGATGCCCAACGCTCTCCTCTGTTGAATCATTGTACTACGGCAGCAATTACCGCTTTAAATACAACAGGGCCATAGATAGCAGAAGCTGCCGTTTCAACCGGTTGTATTCGTTGTCACGGGAAGACTGTTCGCGGGAGGAAGTAGAGACCGAAAAATGGAATGGCCAAGCCTTACCGAGTACGGTTACACTTCGTCTGTTAGAAGCTTACTCTATTGGAGCCTCGTCAAGAAAGAATACGGACCTGGAATACAGTTAACCAACATTTGTCCCGTAAGTGTTCCCTAATCACTTTCCTAGGGCAGACCGACAACCACTTTTTTTACTGCACAACATGACGCTAGCATTTCTGACAAAGGGTTCAAAAATAAAATGTTTCTGATGTATTTTAGTTTCCCATGATATTCACATTGATTTTTGCAATATTGATGGGAGCATCAATATCGCAAAAAAGCTCGTTTTTATGACACGATCTTTTAAAATAAATTTAGTATCGCTCCAGGAGCAATCCTTCGTAGCGAGTGGCAGTCAAACTCAAATCAGTAGAAACATTAAACTGATGGTGTCGTGCACCAAATATCGTCTTATTGGCATACTTCTTAGTGCAGCAATTTTTACGACATTATGTGTATATGAAATTATTTATCTCTTCTAATGTCGTAAACGTACATCCATTGATATTTCAGAATTGTTACAAATTCGATTTTCTTGCGGCATTGCCAAATCTCGATTCGAAACATCGGCAAGTTTGGAAAGGTGCGCGAAGTTTCCTACTACGAACTATATGTGGAAAAACCAGTAATATGGTAAGCAAATGATGTTACGTCGTCTCTAAACATTATTATAAAGAATATGTTATTCTGTATTTTTCAAACGTAAAATTGTCTCCATGCGGCTTAGTGGATTATTTAATATTCCTTCATCTCTCACCCCACCATGCTCGTTAAAATTTTGTTTCTTTTCCAATGTGACCCCGTAGCAGGGCAACCTTGCAAGCCGCAATAGCATATTACCTCCGCTTTTTCCCCTCAGCTTGTGCGGGTACATGAAAGCGGAAAAGTTCCTTTCTTGTCCTTCTCGTTTTTTTGTGTTGAATTGCGTCGCCATGTCCTGACGTAGCAACACAGAGAAAACAGTTTTATTATCACTCTTTGGAATATTATGTACGGAATATTTTTCCAGAGTTATAACTAGGGGCGGATTTTAATGAAATGTCTTTCTTTTTTCTTTTCACTGTAGAACAATGTCGTTTAGTATAGAAATTCATTTTATGTTATGATAAAAGGAAATGACCCATTTTTATACGTAATTTGTTTTGCATTTTTTATCAATTTCAGCTAATAAGTCATTTTTTAACTTTTCCGTCATTTTATTGCATTTTCCGTCATTTCATTGGTCCTTAATTCAAATAATATTTACGAGATGCAACAAATGTTCTCCACAGAATTTCTGAGTAATATATTCGATTTCTTCGCTAAAATATTGTAATCTCAACCGTTGTACTATATAATTTAAGGTTCGTGTGATGCTTATCGGCACCATTGTCAGTTTCGCCGATTTCGCGATAAATAAAGGTTTTCTTGTAAAGTACAGTCCAAAACAAAAGTTTACAAGTTGAGTTTATTTAAACAAAGACAGAAGCGTCAATTACATCAGTAACGTATCCAATAGCTTGAGTTGTTCATCTGAAGGGGTTTTGATCACATTTTTACGTCATTTTTCTTTGTTTTTAGGTCACATTTAAAACATTTTAAAAGCATTTTATTGATTATTTTTGGCAGAGTTTTAGGTCATCAAAATCCGCACAAAATTTTATAGTTTTATGAAGATCCCCAAAAAATTCAAACTTTTGCAATTTTCGAAAATTCAGAGTTAACCATGAAAATGGGACCTACACCACCTTCATAAGTGTATTTTACTCTATTCTTACAAGAAATTTAAAGAAAATATTTGGAGCAGTGTTGAGAAAATTTTGAAAATGTCCGGAGGTTTTCATGAAAAGTGGCCCCCAAATTTTAAAGATTTTTTTTCAAAATTTCAAAGCTTCAACTAGAGCGAGATGGACAGAGGTTTCTTCAATTTGGAAAAGATCGTAAGTGTGGTTTAGGAGTTAGATTTGTTCACATATGACGGTTGGCCGGACGGACGTTTTGAAAGAAACTAGAGTAAGAAAAAGTAAAATGAGAGAATCCGAATGTAATTTTGTGAACTTCAGACTGTTAAATGTTCGCTATGCATGTTCTTTCCCGTGGATAAAAGACCAAAATACTTCTTTTGCACGTCTCGCCATATATCCGAACAACTAAAATCAGACTCATCTCTATTTGATGCCTTTCTAAATTGAACAGTTGGCAAAGAAACTCATGCATCCAGGTTTGTGATGTGTATCTATGCAAACACTTCAGAGATCACTTGCAAAAGGTTCACGGAAAGCGCTTGTCCAGTCAAATTTAATAATAATAATAATAATAATAATAATAATAATAATAATAATAATAATAATATTGCTTAATTGGTCAAAAAGCAAAGTGTAATGTGAAGAAATATGCCTCCGTGCGTTTAGCCCCAGCGACTGCATCCACCCGTCCACTCTTCCGCTATCTCCCCCTCTGCCATCGCCGCCCCTCGCCGCCCCTCGCTCCGCCGGCTCGTCGCCCCGCGGCCGCATCTGCGGTGAAGGATCGAGAGCGGATATTGTAACGGGAGTGGCGGGCGCGGCGCGGCGTGGCCGGGGACGTGGGCAGGGCGCGGGGGCAGGGGGCAGGGCCGTAAACGCGACGCGGGATTATCGAATGGCCGTCGTAAAGCGCCTGGAGCCCCGCGCTGCCGGCCGAGCGACGGCGACGAGGGGCGAGGTGAGGCGCCGAAGCCTGTGGCGACGCCCGGCCAGGGAACGCCTGCCGCCAGGCGGCCGGCGAACGCCCAAGGACGGAGGACGGTGGATGGAGGGCACAGGTGGAGGATTGGGGACGCAGGACGGAGGGTTAAGAAGGTTAAGAGGGTTAAGAAGCAGGAGGGAGGATTGCGAAGCAGGGCGGAGGATTGGGGACGCAGGGTGAAGGATTGGGAAGCAGGGCGGAGAATTGCGAAGCAGGGCGGAGGATTGGGGACGCAGGGTGAAGGATTGGGAAGCAGGGTGGAGGATTGCGAAGCAGGGCGGAGGATTGGGGACACAGGGCGGATGATTGAGAACGTAGGGCGGAGGATTGAGAATGTAGGGCGGAGGATTGGGGACGCAGGGCTGAGGATTGGGAACACTGGGCCGAGGACTTGCCTATACGCCTCCTCCACGCCTTTTGCTTTGTGCCACTCCATTCTCTCTCTCTTTCTCTTTCTCTTCTCTCTTTCTCTGTCTGTCTGTCTCTCTCTTTCCTCATTGCCACGTTTCACCGTTGCAATATTTTAATGCCTATTACAGTGTTTCTTCTTCATTTTTTTCATATTGCCAGCCGGTACACTTCATTTTTCTCTTGTTCGAATTTCTCAATATATTCCCCCCTTTCTAACATTACAACTTATCTGCTTCTCTGTAAATTGTCCGCGTATGTTCCTTTACCTTTTTATTAATAGTATTTTTGATTGTATGCGTAATGTTTCTTTTCATTCTCGCTTGTTGAGTTTTCCACTAAATAAATTACATCGCAGTGTTGTAAACATATCTTCCTACCTGGCATACCTTTTCTCATCCCTTCTTATTCTTGAAACTGTTTTTGTTATTCACGACCTCCATCTTCCTTTCTTTTTGCTTTGTTTGTAAGCCGGTGATTTCGTTGCGCACCTGTGTGTTCTTTCGCGTGGCGCAGTTCCGATTCGCTCGTTTTGTAGATAGTGCGGTTTCGTTCGTTTGAACAGAGGAAGACTCATTACCCGTACCCAACACTCGGCTACTTTGTGTGCTCTTCTGGCGAAACCACAACAGCAGCAGAAGTATCCGCATGCCGTGAAGATGAGCGCGGACGCAGCTGGCGGCGGTGGCGGTGGTGGTGGCGGCGGCGGCACGCGTGCTGTGGGTGCACGCACGTACGCACGCGTTTCCGTGCGCACGTTCTCGCACACACGCACACATATACTGTCACTCACACTCCAACAATTCACACACAACCATTCAGAATACATATTCAAATGCTCTCGTAAATGGTTGCACATGGTCACACATCACACACACATGTTCGCACACTAGCATGCACACAGTCTCACAAGTTCTCGTTTTCATGCTTGCTCTTTCACATGCCCACACTTGCATACGCTCACTCTTACACACTCCATATCTTTCGTTCGATCCCTTTCTATCCTACTACATCTTTTAATCTGTTATGTACATTATTCATTCTGGAATTTTCTTTCTGTTCCTAGAAATTCCTTACCTCGTATTTAGTTTTATTTCAGTTCTTTCTTGTCTCCAACTCCAGACCCTTATTTGCGTCCGTCGTTCTTTGGTCCGTTGCAGCACGCGTCGCTCGCCGTCATTTGCCTTATTATTCGGGCGGTTTAAATTTTCCTCCTCTTTCGCCGGCGCCTGCGCTCGCTGGAGTGGCGGTGCGGGGGAGGGGGCGACGGGGGAGGGGTACGTCTCAGGTGCATCCGGTGCCGCGGGCCTGCGCACGGGTCCCGCCAGCGGCCCGCCTCCCCCTCCCCCTCCCCCCGCCGCCGCTCCGCCTTGACCCCCGCGCGCCGCCGGTAAGGCGCCCGCCGCCTGGAGTCTTGCACGGTCATCTCGCCAAATTGTCCCACCTCGCCGTGCCACGCCTCCGCCCCTACGCCCCCGGCCTCCCCCCCCCCCCCAACCTCCGCCCTCGCCGGGTTGAGAGTAGTCCGGGATGCGACGTCGCCGGGGACATTCCGTGCTCACGCAACACAGCGGTCAACGGTGGTTTCAAGCCCGCAGCGTGCATGGCTAGTTGGAAATGGGCCTCTTAGGATCGCCGTAATCGAAAGGGCTGAGGTGCAATCTGAAAGTATGTTTCCCCACGTGGTTAACAAAAAGAAAACAGAATTTCGTGTAAAAACTGTATTGTAGAAGATCCCGCACTCGGTGCACTATTTTCCCACATAGTCAATATGAGATTGAGACATTTCTCATACCGTGGGTTCTATATTTGTAACCGTGTTGTAGAAGACTCGCCTGGGATAGATAGAAGTAAGACATTGAGTCTACTTCTTACGCAACTTTCTTTCTGTATTTTGAATTGTGTGTCGAGAGTAGTTAATGAAGTACCAATACTCCAATAATATTGAGGTGTGGATTCTTTGTTTGATGAGTACCGGCATCATATGTTATTGCAACCATTATTGTAAGTTCCCATTGGTGGTCCACTTTGGTGGATAGTTCAAACGAATAGGAAGTGCAACTCAGTTGCGTACGGCGAATGGCGCCGATCAGAAAGACGTGGTGAGGTAATACAAGACGAACATTCTGTAAAATTTGACTCGGCCCGGCCTCCACCTCGACATGCAGTACCATTCCACCTCCACCAAAACCTCCGCCTCCGCCGCCTCCTCCTCCTCCTCCTCCTCCTCCTCCTCCTCCTCCTCCTCCTCCTCCTCCTCCTCCTCCTCCTCCTCCTCCACCACCACCACCACCACCACCACCACCACCACCACCTAAACCTCGCGCCCGCATCCACCCGTACTTCCACATCCACCTGTACTTCCATCTCCACCTGTACTTCCACATTAACCTGTCCTTCCACATTCACCTCTACGTACTTCCACATCCACCTCTTCTTCCGCATCCACCTCTACTTCCACATTCACCTCTATTTCCACATACATCTCTATTTCACATCCACCTCTACTGCCAGATCCACCTCTACTATCACATCCATCTCTACTGCCACATCCATATCTATTTTCACATTCACCTCTCATTCCATATTCACCCCTACTTCCACATTCACCTAATCTTCTACTTCCACAGTCACCTTCACTTCTACTTCCACCTTTATTCCCATTTCCACCTTACATCCTTTGCCACCTTACATCCATTTCCACCACTGGATTTCTTTCTCCCACTGCATCCACTCCACCCTCTACATCGACATCCATTTCCACGTCTCCACGTATGTGTACCAACCCCCCCGTTCGCTTCGCTCGCCTGCTGCAATATTTCGTGCGACAGAACAAGGTCACGCGCCGAGGCGTTGCTGGCGAGAGGGGACGCGCGGGCGCACGCGCCTTTCCACGGCCAGTGGCAGTGGCAGTGGCGGGGGCGGGGGCGGGGGCGGGGCGCCCGCGAGCGCCGACGGGGCGCAAGTGGCACACGCGGCCGCGCCCTGCCGCCCCGCCCCCGCCCCCCGCGCACTCCCCACCCACCCACCCACCTCGTCGGGCACTCGTCTTTCATTACGCTGTGCCTTCCACAGGTGTTTTGCGATAGCGCTCCCCGCCCGAGCACTAACGTCTTACGTCTGCTCGTGTCCGCTTTGGACGACTTTAACGTGCCTCTCGGATTCTCATTGCTCTTCTTTTCCGTGAAATTTGTAGTGGGCAAGACGGGGAATGCGGCAGATTTTTTCGGGTTCTCCGTTTCCTCCACTTCATTGTCGCTCCGTCGTATGATGATTACTTCCTATCCATCAACCATTCACCCATTCCAGGTATAGCCATAAGGATTAATCTGATATTGTGGTAAAGTATGATGGCATTCTATTCCTCTGGAGGAATCGTCCACGGATGGCAGTAGTGATACCTTCCCATCGGCAATGTGATCTCTGAAATCCAGTCTCCTCCACGTCTTTGAAAGAACCTCTTGAACACACCCTGAATTCTCTTTAAAAGTCTGTGCAATGTGTCGAAGATGAGTTGTATTTTCTACTCTTTCGTATTTTCATTTCGTTGACATTCCACGTTCCAAGGAATTCTAAAATGCGAAGAAAAATACTTAATGAAGTGGTTGTTGCCTGGGTGAGAACTTCGACCTTTTCCGTGCTCAACCACTACACATTGTGCATTACGGTCATTAAAATCAGCGCTACCGTTCTCCACACAAGTTAATGTTGGTTTGATTATGCACTTACCGAGCTCCGGCTTCTCATATATTGCTTGCTTTGTATCACAATATTCATTACCTTCACTTGAATAGAGATATTACTTGACGCTTGTGCTTTTTGTGTTGTAGTTCTGCTTAGTCTTATTTCTATTTTACCATCAATTTGTAATGCAAGTATGTACCCCTCCAGTGTAAAATGAAAGCAAGTTATTACACATAAATGAGTTGTAAAATTATGTAGAGATCATTGAACTGCTTTACATGTTCTGGGGATAGTTCCTTCCTAGTTCCGGTATTATTAGTAAAAATGTTAATAATTCCAATCATGTGCTTTCAAATTTTCTCTCTAAAAGTAATTGGAGTCTGTGAGAAACCATGGCGATTCTTTCAGGTATAATATGTTTTACAAGCATTTCCAGTCTTTACTTACATTCAAATTAATGTAACCTTATTTGCCCTTGTGATCTTAATTCTTGACAATTCCTACCCTTTCAGTGATCTGCATTCTATTTCTAAACATCAAAATAACTACAAAGGAAATTAATAATTAATAGTTGCCATAAAGTACGCTTGAACTTAATGAATTTACAACAAATGGAATTAAATATGCAGCAAGTTGACATTCTCCAGGGGTTAGCTCTTTCCAGATATTCGCCCAATTTCCCAGCAACGTATGTATTCGTCGCCACTCCCAATCGTTTCGTTATCGTAACGTTTTTGCCTACCGGCGACTGATGTTGCCTTTCTTGCCTTTTTCCTTGGGTATATTCCGCGCAGTTGTAGGGTGTTGTAGGCACCCCAGCGGCGTATGTCGCTTATAACAAGAAGGGATTTTGATGACCTAAAATATCGCAAAAAATGATTACAAAATGCTCTAAAAATGGTCCTAAAATGTCTTAAAAGCAAAGAAAAATAGCAAAAAAATGTAATCAAAACCAGTTTAGATGAACAAGTCAAGCTGTTGAATATGTTACTATGGCTTCTTCCTTTTGTTCAAGTGAACTCAACTTGCAAATATTTGGTTTAGACTATTCTTAACCAGATATTTCTGTCTTAAGTCATCGCGAAATCGGTCTTACCGATAATGATACTGATAGGCGTCACAGCAAGCTTACATACAACGGCTGGCATTTCAATTTTTGAGCGAAGAAATCGAAAAGGCTAGTCAGTATTTCCTTGGAGAACATTTCTCGCATCTCGGAAGTTGTATTTGAAGTACCATTAAAATGATATTAACATCGATGAAATCAGCAAAAATGCTTCAAAAACGACGAAAAAGATAATAAAATGACTTATTAGTCAAATAGACAAAAAAGTCAACGTAAAAATGCAAAAAAGTCAAAAAAGTGGGACATTTGCTTTTTTCGCATCATAAAACAAATGTCTATTGTATAAGGCATTGTTAGATAGTGAAAAGAAAAAAAATTAAAAATTCATTAAAATCCGCCCCCTATTTATAACGAAGTAGGAAAGGACAAGGACTATTTCTCCACGGCATTTCAATCCGAACTGAAGATGTTGATGATGAAGATAGGAAGCGAAAGGTTAGGAAAATTGCGCACTATCCGCGGCCCGTTTTGAAATTTAATACTCCGGCATCCGCTCGGAAGGAATTAGGGAAACTACGAATACCACCGAGCAGGGCCGTCAGCCTACGAATTCGGCAATATGCCAGGAACTCACCGATGTTTAAGACATCAGGTCCATTTCTGCGCCTTTCTCAGATCGAACTTGCAACCTCCCAATTACCGACACGCTCGAGCCGTAAAGCGTTGAATTTCCTCATCCCGCTACCGGTGGCGCTGGTATGGATATCTATAAACAAAAAATCGATCTGGCTTCTGCGTCCCTGCGGATTTCATTAATTGGTGATTCTGGCCGCATCACCAGTAATGGCTATTTGTACCGTAAGGTAGTGCATGTTTGTTTCCACGGGAGATGGGTGTTCTCTCTCCCCGCAGGATGGTGAGATCCGACGCCGACTTACTATTGGATAACGAGGTTTACGTCAATCAAGTATTTCCCACTAGCGGGGCACCGCCCTAGCCGGGGCAAGCTCAAAGCTCCCGACCGGTCTCTTGGCGTGTGTGGTAATGTAGTGCATGTAAGTGTGTGTAAGGAAAGTTGAGGAAACAAGAGGAAAGAAAGATAGCGCGCGGTCCGTTTATTAGGGTGCTTCGGCATTCGCCTGGAGTTGATCAGAGAAACTCCGGAAAACTACCGACCAGAGGATCCAGCTGCTGGAATTCCCCCAAGACAGCCATTGAATTCGACCTAGCTATCTAGCTAGTGTCGAAAATCCTGCCACCGTCAGGATTAGAACGTCCCAGTCAGAAACAATGCAGTGACATTAGTTTATGCCCTGATCCACCTCTCCTGGTTGTCTCGGCAGGTAGTCTTTTCTGAGCGTCCTGCTTGCCCTCCGCTCGCTCTCCGCTCGTCGCGTCGTCTCGCAGCTCATAGCCCTCCTCTGCCCGCGTCCGCTGTTGCTGCAGCTTCCTCGTCAGTCTCGTCCAGCGGCAAGCGCGAGTCGGCACGCACGGCCCGCCACCGCCACCGCCGCCGCCGCGGGCACGCTCGCTAAGGCCACGGCCGACGACCGGCCTTGCCCCCGTATGGAGATAAGGCGCGCACCGCGGCGTCGCATCCTTCGCACCGCAAGCGAGAAGCGGGTGGGATGGAATGATGCGGGGTAGGGCGGCGCTGGGACGGATGTGTGTATTCCCCGCGGCGGGGGTCACCTCGATGTGAGGATTTTACTATTTCGACATTGCTTCACTTTGTTATTTGTGACTTTACTTCATAAAGGGAAAATTCTGTAATGCTGCAGCGCAAAGTGGCGATTTTCAGCCAGAAAAACTCGTATTGTTATCGAGAAAGTTGATAAATCGTGTGTAATAAATTACTTAAAATGTGTAGTAAATTACTTCCTCTATCACGTGGAGTAGTCAGAATTCGCGGTTTTTGCGCGTTTGATACCGAAAAATTAGTTGATGGAAAAATGTCAGTCTACGTTCGCCGGGTCAAGAAAATTTCCAATGTTCTCGCTTTGTTGTATCTTCCGTCGTTCAATTTCTCCGTTGTCGCAATGCAACATCGGCCGATATTCGAGAATGCAGGTGCGCTCTTTTTCATCACATAATAAGCCAGATAAAGCCGCGTACTCCCAGTGCCATCCTGGACTCTCGGCGTGGCTGCATGGCTGGGTGGCGGTGTAGCGCCCTGGGCCGGGGCGTCGCATTGGTATTCCGCCGCGGCGGTGGAGGCGGAGGGGGGGCTGAGGCTACGGCGCCGCGGGACGCGCGGCCAGTGGAGTATTAATTACACGGGCATCGCGCGGGCGGCGGCGGCGGCTACCGCGCGATCGGCCCCACGCTGGGCGCCAAATTGGAGCGGTGGCGCGGAGCGGAGCGGGGCAGGGCTGAGCGGAGCGGACCGGAGCCGAGCGAGGCGGGGTCGCAGCGCAGCGGGGAGGACGCGGCCGTTGGTGTCTAGACGCCGCAGGGCGGGGAGGAGTGGGGTGAAGCGGTGTACAGTGGGGCGGGACGGAGCGAAACGGAGCGAACCGGAGCGGAGAGTAGTGAAGAGGAGCGGAGCGCCGCGTGCCGGAGCGGAGTGAAGCGGGCCGGAACGGAACGGAACGAAGCGGGTCAGAAAGGAGCGAAGCGGGTGGAGCGGGGTGGAGCGGGGCGGAGCGGGGTCGAGCGGGGCGGAGCGGGGCGGAGCGGGGCGGAGCGGGGCGGAGCGGGGCGGAGCGGGGCGGAGCGGGGCGGAGCGGGGCGGAGCGAGGTGGAGCGGGAAGGAACGGGGGGAACGGGGGGGAACGGGGCGGGACGGAGCGGAGCGGGGCGGAGCGGGACGGAGCGGGGCCGAGCGGGGCGCGGCCATTGGTTTCGGAGCGTGAATGTCTCAGGGCTCAGTCATCGCGAGAAGTCACCCTAGAACTAGTCATGAGGCGAAGACATAGAGGCCGCGACTCCTCGTCTGGAAGGGCCATGTTCACGGGCTGTCGGGGACGCCGTGTAAGTCCAAGCGATCTGTCAAGTGGATCTTGACATGAGCGTGGTAACATTGGGAGCGTCCGCTTCCCATCCAATGCGGGTTCCATGTCTCGCATCCAACTGCCATTTCATATTTGCCTCATTTCTTATTCAACCTTTCGAAATGTCATTCTGTTCACGCCCGGATGTGTATACATGCAAAGTGGACCGGGACTCAGATGCCCGAATTTGTCAAGAAACATCGAATAATTGTTTCAAGTCAGTGCTGTGCAATTTAGCAAACTGATGTTGGACCTGCGTTGTAATATTCGAAGCTCTCAACGTTGCATTAATATTTTCTTCTTCAATCAGATTTACAGAAGTGATTAGAAGCTCTCACCCGATCCACAAAAAAGAGAAACTTAACTCCTGCAATCATGATATACAGAAAATGCCGTAACGAAGTCATGACATTATTGAATATTGCTTTATAAAACCCTTCATTTGTTTCGATATAGGAACGTAATGAAACGAATTGTTTGTTTCAAGATTCCGGTATTTTAAACATATACCTGTGTGCTCTCTTGCCCCGGGCACAGCCGCTTAAGCCGCGGACGCGCGGTTGTCGTTGGCCGCGGGGGACTCAGCTGCTCAGGCGCCCAGGCGCTGAGCAGCGTCCGCCTATTGATGTCGCCGCCAATACGGGCAGCCGGCCTTCGCGGTAAACGTGCAGGTAATTAAGGAACTGGTCGAATCCGCGAATCTCGTTAAGCCCCGGGTCGGCTCCAGCGGAGCTCGTTTAGTTTACGTACGAAGCGTCCGCCTCGCCTCGCCTCGTCTCGCCTGCCCCGCTGCGCCCCTCCCCGCTCTGCGCGTCTCCGCCCCGCCCCACTCCGCGCCCCGCTCGACCGCCGAGTCGTGACGAGGAGCACGCGACCGGTGCGTCTCGCGGTTGTCGGCGCCAGAGCAGCAGGCGCAGGCGGGGTGCGAAGCGGAGGTGGAAGCGGAGGTGGGGGTGGGCGCGGGGTGGGAGTGAGGGTGGGGATCGCGGCAAAGGGGGTGGCGGAGCTGGACGCGGGAATGCAGGCGGGTGTGGGGGCGGAAGCGGAGGCGGAGAAAGAATGGAGGAAGTGGAGGAGGAGGCGGAAGTTAAAGAGGAGGAGGAGGTGGCGAGCGAGGTGCGAGGCAGCGGTAGGCAGAGCGGGAGCGAAGGCGGAGGCGAGAGGAGAATAATAATGATAGTGTTCTGAAACTCACAGCGCGTACTGAGGCACGAACGAATTACAGAGGCCAGGAGATGATCCCAACGGCCTTGTCGATACAAACTCCGAGGAGTTCTTTACTGTTAGGCAAGTCAGATTTGCAGTCGTTTTTGTTCCAGGCCTTATTATTGCTCCTCCGCATTCAATATCGAACCGTAAAGAGTATTTGTTCGCTTGTTATTTATTTATCCTTTTAAATTGAATTCCGAAAAGATGACACAATGCCTGTAGTTCTGAACCCTCATCATGCACCATTCGTCAGGTTTTCTGAAGGGCGTTAACGGTGAGGAGTGTTGCTGACGATGATGATTGCCACATGATAAGACGAAGGGAACATGATAAATGAGTCGCTGCAGAAAGAAAGGCAACGTAAAGACGAGAACCCCGACAAAATGTGTCGTGAATATGCTGTCCCCAACTATTTCCATATAATTTCCGGTATTTAAAGTCAGAGATAAAAACTGTAGTTGGTTACCACTGTACGACGTGCCTTGTTTCGTTTGTTCACAAACATTTTCCTCATTGTATTGGTAATAATAAATGATTCCTTAAAATTTTTGGTCCGGAACCACAGATTCCCGTAGAATTATTATTATTATTATTATTATTATTATTATTATTATTATTATTATTATTATTATTATTATTATTATTATTATTATTATTTGTATCCCAATTTTGTCGCATGTTGTATGTCGGCGGAACTTTGTGCGTACTTCCAAGCGCTTTTGAAGAGCCAGGAAGTCATGTGCGTCATTTGTTAACAGCGAGTACCCAGCAATTCTGGCGGCAAGCTGGCGAGGTCAGGCGCGATAATAGGACTTCATGCGATGTTGGGCTTTTATAACATGTACCCAATACCCATAATTCACAAATTTGCGTTTTTATTCGAAAAAAAAAGAACTTCTTCGGTAATACTTAGAAAGAGCGGTGGGAAGATTGAGATGTCAAGAGCCGCTTCCTGTACATAATACGACTCTCTCTCTCTCTCTCTCTCTCTCTCTCTCTCTCTCTCTCTCTCTCTCTCTCTCTCTCTCTCTCTCTCTCTCTCTCTCTCTCTCTCTTTATATATATAAAAAAACATATACAGATGTCCAGAGAGGAAACAACGAAACTTCCAAAATCCAACCTAAGACAATTTTAATAAAAATATTAATTTATTTTGTAAATAATAAACAATTTACATGTTTCTGGAATGTTTGTTTCTCAACTGCAATTTTTGCATAGAAAGTATTTTTTCAAACCAAATTTTGAGATCTTATTGCGGCTCAGACATTCGAAATATCGAAGGGATTTTTAAACAAAAGATACTCAAAATTGTCTTAGGAGGTTCTTTTCGAAATATATATATATAAATGGAGGAAACAATTTTCTCGTGTGTAGTGATTGTCCTTTAATTTTTTGCCACTACGTACGAGGTCACAAGTCACGGATTCGATTGTGTAACGGTTAGCGTATTGGGTGGTACACCCGAGTTCCCAAGTTTGAACCTGCTCAATGTGCATTTCCATGAAAAAAAATTCCTTCATACATCTTACTTCGGATGGGAAGTAAAGCTGATTGTCCCATGTCCAAGATTTGTGTCGAGTAAATATCCTCACACCTAAATGAGCCTCTGAATGAAATTCTATTCTCTGTCACATGGTCACAAGTTTTGAGAAAGGGTCGTCATCAAATTCATGGTTGGAATCAAGATCGTTCAATCTACACCGGTGATTGGCTGTAAAATCATTGTAGAACGCTACCGAAACCGCAACGAGAACCGTTAGGAGACCGGTAGGCGTTATGGGAACCGCTATAGGAACCGCTATGGGAACCATTACGGGAACCGTTACAGAAACCGTTATTGGAACCGCAACGAGAACCGTTAGGAGAATCGCTACGGTAGGCGTTATGGGAACCGCTATAGGAACCGTTAGGAAAAGCGCTATGGGAACCATTACGGGAACCGTTACAGAAACCGTCTGTATTCTGTCTGGATTCTGAAGGTTCGTCAACTTGCCTTCGTCCCGAACTTTCCGAAGCCTTTGCTGCTTCCTGCCCTGCAGTCGGTTGCGGTTGCGGTCGCGAGCGCAGTCTCGGTCGGCGCCTGGGACGTCTCTTGCGATCGACTCCCGGTTGATGTCTTCTGGGAAGGCGCCTCTGCCGCCGTCTTACGTTCACGCGACCGGGGGCGGGCTGCTCGACATTGAGGCCTGCGCTCGTTTCCCCTCTTGGAGCGAGGCGCTCGCATTCCGACTGGACAAAGAAATTCCTGCTCCGCGATTGCTTTGTAGCGCGGCAAAATGCTAAATGAAAGTTCGCTAATGATTGTGCGTACAATCATTCGTAGCGTTGACAATAACAAATGTTCTCATTTTCTTTCCAGTTTTGAATGAAACCTACGGGCGGGTCGTTAAATATGGATTTTTAACGGTAGACATCTGCATCTCTTACTGGTTCTGACTCAAACCACCCAGGACGTTGTTTCTGCAATGTTTACTAGCCCAAAATTGCATATTAAATTTTATTCCTAAATGTTTTATTTATTCTTCATTGCCTACAAAAAACGTACTTCTAACCCGTAAAATGTACGCGGTCCGATCGTACGTTATTTTCTCGTGATGTAAATTCGCTTCGCTGTGTTTGAATTGGCCGCTTCGTATCTCTGTTTCGGTCGACGCCACAGCCTGCCGGCGGCATGTGGGATTTGTGGTAGGGAAAACAGGTCTAGGCAGGTTGGCTTTGGCTACTCTCGTTTCACCTTGCACTGTCATTCTGAGCGCGGATATCATGCACGACTACTCGCATCGCTGCTCGCTGATCGCGCAGGAGGCGGAGAGGCGGCGCGGCTTGAGGGGGAGGTGGAAGGGGAGGGTGGGGCCGAACGGGGTGAAAGGGGGAGCGTGGAAGAGGCAGGGGGGAATTCGGGGCGCGTGGGAGGGCTCGGCGAAGCGGTGCCAGGGGGTTGGGAGGAGAAGCGGCGCGGGGAAAGGGAGAAGGTTGGAGAGCAGCGGAGTTGCGGGGACGGGACGTGCCAGAGCGTGGCGCAGCGGGGTGTCACAGAGAGAGGCAAGACGGTGCGGAGCGGAGAGAGGCCGTTCGGGGAGAACGGGGAGAGCACAAGTAAAGTGGGAAGAGGAAACGTAGGGCGGTCCAGAGCGGGTGGGGAAGGCGGGGCGAAGAGCGGCGGGGAGGGGAATATGTGTGATGTGTGTGGGCGGTGTGTGACAGGGCGAGGCCGGATGGGGCGTGGAGCGGTGTGCGAGGCGGGGCGGGGCGGGGCGGGGCGGGGCGGGGCGGGACGGGGCGGGGCGGGGCGGGGCGGGGCGGGGCCGGGTGGGCCCGCCTGCGCTCCACCTGCGTGACAAGGTCGTCGCCATCGACCCTGGTGCTCGGCGCGTTGCCTGGCCCCCGAGGCGTTCGCTGCGCGCGTCCCGACGTCCGACGCCCGCCTAGCGTCGCCTGTATCACTCGTCTCGTCTAACGCAACGGCGCTGGGCGCTCAACCGCACTTATGAGACCCAATGCCTCCCCAGGCGAAGAGCGAAAAACCACTTCATCAGCAAATGACTGTGACAATATGGTAAATTACAATAAAATACTTTAAATTATTGAAAGTATTACCAATCCCGACCTGGAATCTCAGTCGTGCCTCGTAACTCATTTGTCACCACCTGCGTATTTGTCATTTGGTAGAAGAACGGTTTTGTTCGGAGCAGAGCCTATTATTTCGCGGCCAATGACAGTGTTTTACTCTGAATACGGTTTGTCTTGTGAACTAGCTTTAAAAATGGTGTGTTTTTAATTAGTAAAACTATCATGGACGCATTTTTTTCATTTCACTAAATGGACGATTTTCCAGATATCTTCCTTTACTTGTGCGCCGACGTTGTTTGAACAATTGTATAATCAAAATATTGTGTAAGATCCTTGCTTGTGGATGGCACAACGCTTCTCAGCGAACAGACCACCGCTTGTTACTCGTGGTGTCACAGGAAGAATCGTGGGTTCAATTTAAAAGAATAACTTGTGCGGCAATTTACTAATTTCACTGTTGGCGTGTTGCAGGCAGTTGCTAATGTATTTGATGTTCCCGCGCCATGTGACCAAGCGTAGTGACAATCAATTGGGGAAACGCTCTTGAATACGAATGTTGATGCACAATGCTCATTTTGAAAGTAAGATACAGCTTTTGAAAAATGGTATTCCAGAGTTTAATGATTATTTCATTACTAGGATGACTTTATCTGTTATATTAAATGTAATATCCCACATTACAGCACACCAATTTCGAAATATTGCTTCATTATCAACTTCACGAGGAAATAAATTTTCCTCTTCACAGAAGTGTAATCACTCATTTGTCGGAATCTTCAAACGTTCTTTTGGAAACGGGATGAAATGATTGTGTTATAGGAAGTGGTGGCGAGTTTACGATGTTCTCAGAAGAAAATGAAATCTTACGCGTAGTTTCATCATAATTTTTTTATAAAACCTTCTCAGTCGCGTTGCGGCCATGTTCAGTGTTACTGAGAAAACTTCTAATTACAAGTGGTAAAAATAAGTAAAAGATAAACAATTGAGTTACTTGTCATTATTAATTTAATTTAATTTTGTATTTCACTTTCTCCATTTTCAAACACAAGTTTTCTTATTTATTATTACTGCACTGAAAGTAAACGCAATGAGTCCGTAAAAGCTGTGAGTGATATTAATATACAAGAATGAAATGACGATTGGAACCGACGGATCGCGTCCGAATCGCAACGTAGCCCATGTTTTCCTTCCTTGCGCCTTCCCAACACGGCGATTCCCCGGACCCTTGGCGGCGGAGGAGAGTGCACCTGATGACGTCATCGCCTCACCTGCGCCACCGGCATCTAATGGGCCCGGCGGCGGGAGGGGGCGGGGGCGGGGGCGAGCACCGGCGCCGACGCGCGCTCGCTCATTCTCTGGCTCCTTCCCGTAATAAGCTAATGGCCGAGTCCAGTTGCGGCAGCCGACGTCGCCCACGGTTCTGCCTTTCGTTTTTGCCCAAAAGAAGTGCCACCTCGCGGGCCACCCGCCCGGCCCCGCCCCGCCCCGCCCCCGCTCTCGCCCCTTCCCCGTCTCATCTCCAACCCCAGCCTCTGGCCTTAGACTTAACATTTCGTCTTACTCATTCAAGTCTTCCCACAGCAATAAATAATGTTCGCCTTCCCGTCTCACGCACTTCCAGCTCTAATTTTCTCTTTTTTAAGATCACAGTTTCGCGGTGTTTTCTGTTGATACCACTCTTTCACATTATCTTTCTCTGCTACATGCTGTGACGTGTTCGCTCCTTTTTTTATTTCTTACAAACTTTCTTACATTTTTTTCTATTCTTACATACTTCTTGACACGTTTATTTTTTTTCATTTTTCTCACCTATTTTGCTGTTTCTGACATTGCAGTACAATGCACCTCTTGAGTTGCATTTTTCTCCTGTCACTTCTGTGTGTGCTTAGTTTTCGGTCTTTGTTGATCGTCTGTCTGCCTTCCCTCTGCCTCGCGTCTCACTCCTCGCGCCCCGCCCACTGCCGCTCGTGCTCCACTGCCTTCGTGATGGATGGACTTCGGGGCTGCGGCCAAGTGCGGGTCAACGCACAGGCCCAGGGCACGGCTCAGAGCTCCGGGCTTCATGCATCGTGCCGCGGGTTCCGTGCCCCGGGTTCCGTGCCCCGGGTTCCGTGCTTCGGGTTTCGAGCTTCGGGTTTCGTGCTTCGGGTTTCGTGCTTCGGGTTTCGTGCTTCGGGTTTCGTGCTTCGGGTTTCGTGCTTCGGGTTTCGTGCTTCGGGTTTCGTACTTCGGGTTTCGTGCTTCGGGTTTCGTGCTCCGGGTTTCGTGCTCCGGGTTTCGTGCTCCGGGTTTCGTCCTCCGGGTTTCGTCCTCCGGGTTTCGTCCTCCGGGTTTCGTCCTCCGGGTTTCGTCCTCCGGGTTTCGTCCTCCGGGTTTCGTCCTCCGGGTTTCGTGCTCTGGGTTCTTTCCTCCGGGTTTCATGCTTCGTGTTCCGTTCTCCGGGCCACGGGCTCTCAGGCGCTTGGTTCGAAATAGGCTCCAGGCCCCCTCGCAAACCTTGACTATAAATGTTTATAAATGACCTGGCATCTGGTTGGCGCAGCTCGGTAGAATACGTATTTTATAGTCTGTTTTGTTACCAGAAGAACGTGTAGCAGATGGACCAACAATTGAATGCGTAACACAAACTTAAAATACGAGCGTCAAACTGTTAGACTTTTTGCATAGAAAGCAAGTTTTTTTTGTAACAGAGCTCCCCAATCAATGTAGTACATCAAAATCACGGGATGAGTGCTTGCGCGGCTACCATACTTTATTCTGCAAAACGAGAAATTAAATTTGAAAACAATGTCTTATTGATGGATTTATTTCGATGTATCTTGTTAACATCCATGAAAGTTTATTTTTAAATGGTTTGGGAACTTCCTTGAAAAAGAGTCTACAGTATACACCAAGATAATCTTTTATAATTTCTTAAAATGTTTCTCATATTCACTAATGATATAAAGCCTACTTTGCCAGAAAACACTCCTTGTAACTCGTAATTTTGTGTAATTTTCGTAAAATGTGTGAAATAATTTCCTTCTGTATGAATTGCATGTTGTACAAAACATGTCATAATCGTGCACAAAACCGGCTACACTACTCGGAATAATCGAGGTGTTGCATTAAAATGAATGCATCTGGGAACGTCCTTTTCCCGCTTCCCCGTAAACCGGTTTCAGCTCCTCTCCCGTCCCCCCACCCGCCCCCCTGTCCCCTCGCGATCTCCCCCGGAACCCCGACCGCGGGCCCCTTCGCGGCCGATAAGCAGCCCTCGGATAAATTCCCTTCTTTCTCCGTCCATAATTTGTCGAGTTCGATCACAGGTGCTTGAAAGGGAAGTGCTTAAGCTGGAATTCAGATTTGTTCTTTCTCTCTCAACCCCCCGTAAACTGTGTATGCGTGTCACTGCAACCTACAATTCAGTGTTTATCGTCGTATGGGCTACACGTACGCAAGTATAAAATTCAGAGATGGAGTAAAATTCTGGTGAACATCGGTCGTTCATTTACTCCCCTTTATTTCTTGTCCTGGAATGCGGCTCATGGTAAACCATAGTCGTCCTGTCGATTAAAACCCGAGGAGAACGAGGTAGGATACGTCCTAAAGAAAATTTGTTGAAAGATGCAGTTGATAAAACAGTTCAATAATTAAAGGAATGGTTCGTTGCGTCATCTTTCATCGTACAATTTATGCCTTTTACACGTTAGGATATAATAAAACGTAATCCACTTGCCTCACGATTCTTAGAAGAGTGTCCAGTCATCTTTAATACATACAAACTAGGAGCAGACTGGGAATTGATGGCATATAAATCGGCCAAGGTTAATTGTTGGTTCAGGTTTGCCAAACCATTAACTTACGTCATTTCATTGTTTTAAAGAATGTTTTTATAAAATTAAATTGGAAGGTTTGTTCAAAGAATAAAACAAAGAAACATCTTGAGTTAGAAGAAATTTCAATATAAAATTTGTTACTGTCTTCCTCTTTTTTATTTAAAACAAGATACTTCTAAAGGTTGTTACAATTTGTAACTAGTTACACAACAGAAGGCTATCAAGAGTGAATGTATTACGAACGCGCCTGAGACTTGGATGACCCAGTGTCA
Organism: Teleogryllus occipitalis; assembly: GCA_011170035.1. Lineage (NCBI taxonomy): Eukaryota > Metazoa > Arthropoda > Insecta > Orthoptera > Gryllidae > Teleogryllus > Teleogryllus occipitalis. Next base: position 21,996 of record BLKR01009219.1, read on the forward strand.
TTCAAGAGTAATACAATATCAAGAAAAAAATATGTTAATGCTGAGGATGCTTACTTCAAATTTTCATCAGATGTCGAAAAGTCATGATTTAAATAATGGAATTAACCATCAAATACATTCGAAAAAAATATTATTCGGAATATATTTATTACCCTTGTGTGGTTACCAGGCAGTCGTTTTTACGTTTAGAAGTGCCGTATTTTACTATTTTCTAATAGGAAATTCTATGATACGAAAACAATTCTCTGGATGCCAACAAAAAAATATTCCCTTGATCTTGAATTTACAATTTTTCCTCCTCGAAATTGACGTTACCCATTTATAATAATTGAACAGCAAGTATTTGACCTTTCAACCAGTTACGACGGCGGCAAAACCAAAGTCAATTTCTTCCTGGGTCAACTCATATCTGACGTTCCCTTCAGATTATGCATAGGTTTATTCGAGTAGTCAGCCATTCAATGTATGTGTTGAATTGAGTTATATTAATACCTCTTCACTTGCTTTATTATATCTTCGATTTCCAATTATTTTCTCTTAACTGCATAACTTTTTACGTTACATTTATGTAAATCTGTTCAAGTAACATAAACATTTAATTTGTACGGGCCTAATCTCCGTTCGTTATTTCTTCATCCAGCATTCACTGCCATAGTACCAACGCATCCTAACCGAATCAATCTTCCGTTACATCGAATAGAAGACCGAGTTGTAAAACTGCTTTAAATACAAAATGATAATGAATAACCATTCCTTCAGATTAGCGATTATCCAATCCCGAATGTGTATCTCCAAACAGGAATTGGCAAAGCAGGAGATGGCTTCTGAGGACGCGGCGTCGCGAACGCGGATGGCAACGCGCGTGCATTCCCGGCGCGCCCGCCCGTCTTTCCCAGCGTTGCTCAACGTCTCCAGCGGTTCTCCTCGCCCACCCCCCCCCACTGGCCGGTCGCCTTGCTCCCGCTCCCGCGCCCACGCGCTGTCCGCGGATATGGATTAGGACGTCGGCGCACGGGATCGGCCTGCGCGCCCGTCTAACGAATTAATAACGCCCCCGCCCCCGCTTCGCCTCACCTCGCCGCCTCCCGCCGCACGTCGGCCGCACGGTCCGACCCATCGTCCGGCCGTGGGGCGATACCGGGGTAATGAACCTCATTTATTTAGTTTGACTCGCTCTGGCCGACGCGGCGCGGCCCGGCGCGGTGCGGCGGGGGCCGGCGGGCGGCGGGGCGAGCGGGGAACGCTGCGCGCCGTTTAAATGTCAAAACGGCGGGCAAGCGGCGCGGCAGTCGTGCGCTGCGTGCTGTGACGTCACGCCGTCCTTCGCCCGCTCACCCCGGCTCTGGCCCGTCACCAGCCCTCGCCGTCACCATCACCACCAGAAGTACCTGGCCCCAACCCTGATACCAAATTCTGTCAGAGCCCCTATCGCCCTCGTCACCGGGCTCGATCCGACACCAGGGCACTGACCGTCACCGGAGATATGTTCCCGTCGCTTTTCGGTATCCTTTGTGTGCTCCATTCTCTACATTTCTTCTCCGATCCTTTTAACCACTTCCTTCTCATTTCTTCATTCACACCCTCCAATCACCTTGCTCTGTGTTCGTTTCTCCTGTGCAGTTCCTTCTTGCGTTCGCTTCTTCACCTCCGCGAGGTGAGCCATCAGCCATCACCCCGGCCCCTTCCCCACCCCCACCCCGCCCCCGCCCCCGTCCCGGGGCCCCTGGGGGCATGCTGCGCCCGCGGTCGTGCTCGTTCGGCGCCGCGGGCGGCGGGCGGCAGGGAAGAGGGAGAAAAATGAACATGTGAACGTCAAGTACTCTCCGTGACGTCATGTGATAGCAACGTGCAAGCTAACCAACGGGAAAGGAGGAGGGGGCGAGCAGCTCTGCGTACAGCATTCGACGCCGCATCAGTGGATTAGAAAATGTATGCTTCTGAATCGTAAAAATAACGACTAATTCAGGAGTTCCCAACGGGGTCGGTATCGATTCTTAAGGCGTCGATGATGTTTTAAAAGGCGTCAGTGATGATTAAAGGGACTATTGAGGGTCGAAAGTAGAGTTTGACCCGCGTCTTCACGGTATAACGTAAATCAAAGAGTCTATTAATTGTCAGAAATATTAATAAAACTGAAATTATTTTATATCATTTTTTGTTTCTATTATGTTCCCATACAAAGAAAATAATAATAATAATAATAATAATAATAATAATAATAATAGTAATAATAAATGTTAATTTCCTCCTCTTTTGGAACTTAACAACATTCACCTGATTATCGAACTTTTGTGCAATGAGAAACTGTCATTTTGCTTCTGAAAACCCATTTATATTTGTAAAATTAAAATGATAATAGAACAAAAAGTAATTGAACAAATCTCACGTATCGAACCTTTTGCTCATTTTATTTTCTTAAGAAGTCCAAGTAATTTATATGCCATTATTTGAGTTATGATTAGATTGTGTGCTCTGTATTAAAGAGAAAAATGCAATGGGGCCAATGAAGGGCCATTCTTTTGAAACAGATATGACGGGAAGAGTTTGGGAATCCCTGATCTAATAGGAAAGGCGACCGGTGCTGAAGTGGTGATCAATCCGTTTGCCTTCCATCTCTGGATACCGAGCTTTAAATCCTTGCCGTTCCTTGTGCTTTGGTGGGCAAAGCGGGTTCGCGGGGGGCACTGGAAATTTCGCATTTCCTCTGCCTCTTTCCATCATTTATTAATATCACACGTATCACATCAAATTCATTCGTACGCTTCATGTACGGCTATCAAGATGAGATCTGGCATCGTAATGAGATATCTAAAGAAAAAAGCAATAAATTTGATTTCTATCTCTTCAGCAACGCTAATTATTATGATTGGTTCACTTGAGCACCTCAGACATTTGAGTTCTGCAAATAACTATTTGCTTTAAGTTTCATATTTTTAGATTTTCTTATTCATTTTCCCCGAAAATCAACGCATTAATAAACCTAGAAATATCTGTACTTTTAATAGATCTTTAAATATTTCTGCTCTGCGTTAATCCCGAACCACCGTAACTAACAGATCGACTTTTAACGGCTCGCGGGCGAGAGGTAATCTTGGGAAAATGTCTTCTTTCGTAAATATACACGTTTCTCGGAATTTTTAGCCTTTCGACTGGTTTAAGTCATAAATGCATTAATAAATTATATGAAGTTAATGAATAATATGAATAATATTATGAGGTAAATAGTTTTAACACCAAAATTGCATCGCATGTTATATGCGGAGTTTGAAATCTCAACCTTTCGTTTTACGCATGGCGCTTGCCTGCGCGGAACTACGTACGTGGGCAAATGTTGACTCGCGATTACTAACTACATTTCTTTGCTACGTACGAACACAGTACATAGCAATGCACTTTCTGTAAGGATTTCAAACATCAATTTTTTGTTACGACGTCAGTGCGTTAACCTTGTGGCGATGAAATAATAATCTGAATAATGATTTGATGGATAGGTGATTATAAAGGTATATGATTGATGATGGAGCAATTGTGAAATGAGCGGTAGGGGAACAGGACAAAACCGAGAAAACTTGACGGCGATGGCGCTATGTCGCATAAAATTTCCAAATGCATCGACCGGGATTTAAAACCAGGTTCCAGCAGTGGAATGCGTGTGGTCTGACTGTTTCACCATGGGTCGTTCAATACTGCTTCCTGGGATGCGAGTGTGTTGAATCTGAACAACTTACGCTGTCGCAGGGGAGAGCAATTGTCTTCGGACACGAGCTTGAAATTCTTCCACCTTAGGAGTTCGTTGGACTTGAAGGTCGCGGCGCCAAAATCATTAAAATCACTCCCAACGCACCGCTTACGCGAGAAACCCAACGCAGCGAGTGGCGAGGAGTCTTAATAGCAGCGTGCGGAGGCAATCATGCGTGCCAAATCGAGTGTGCGCATGTTGGCTTGTCTGGCGTGTTCGTGTGTGTGTGCGCACGCGCGCGTGTGAGCGTCTCTTCCGCTTACAAAGTGAACAGATACACATGGTTCGGGATGCCCGGCAATAATGTGGAAAATCCGGCCTGAGTCATTTTTTCCTACCGAGAGCCCAAATCAAATGGAAGCGTTGCTTTTAAATAGTGGTCTCTCGTGAAGCCGAAGTACAGAACGTGAAAGTAATTAACAAGATATATTAGTTTTAAATTGGTTGTCACATATAATTCTATTTAAATGTTTTTCGGCCCCATTTTTTGTAAAATTTAGGACAGCCGTAATAAATACTTCCAAAAGTTCTTTATATCATAATTTTATTTTATTATATGAAATTCGACGACGTTTCGGAGACTGTTCTGTCCCCTCATCAGGTACAACTTAATTGTTTTGTAAAAGTAGATGAGAATGATGAAGCTAAAATGATTTTCACAATATTCATAAAATAAGAAACATAAAGATGACAAAAATCCTCCTATTACTGTGACAATTGAAAATTATTAGACTTTATTAGACAATTTTATTAGACAATTGAAAATTATTTTCAATTTCGGGGAAAGGATCTTCAAATCATCTGACGATCGTGTAAACGGTTTAACATAAAATTGAATCACTACATTAATTCTTCACTATTAATTGATATATTTACATTCATAATTAATGGTTTAACAGAAACCTAAATCATTATATTAAAAGTTATTTCATTCTCATTGTTGAATATTTTATTTATTTGCTGATAAAATGTTTAAATTATTTGCCTGGCTGATAGGCCGTGGATCTCTTGAAGTGCTTTTCGACTGCAACCGCGGCAAAGTCAGCGTGTGTGGGGTAGTGGTCGTAGACCTTGGCGAGTAGTGAGGGCGTGAGGGTGTGAGGAAGTGGGCCTCTCGCTGAAGCACGCACGCGTGCGTCAAGTGCTGACTGCGTGCGGCGTGCGAGTCGGCGAGCGGCGGTGAGAGGAGACTGCACGCGGCGACCTCTGTAGAAAGCTGCCCCTGAGGGAGTGGAATTGTAACAGTGGAAGTCGAGTGGTCTCCGACCCCGCCTCTGTCGCCGTCGGCGCCGCCACCGCCCCTGCAGGCGCATCTGCCTCCGCCTTCGCATCCGGCTTGTGCTTTCACCTCTGCCTCCACCCTCTGCCTTCGCCTACGCCTCCACCCTCTGTCTTCGCCTACGCCTCCACCCTCTGTCTTCGCCTACGCCTCCACCCTCTGTCTTCGCCTACGCCTCCACCCTCTGTCTCCACCTTCGCTTCCATCGTTTGCCCTGCTTTTCTCTCCAGCCTCTGCCTCCAGCGCCTGCCTTCGCCTCCATCGTCTGCCTTCATCTTCGCCTCCAGGTCTACCTTCTCTTCTGTCGGCAGACTTCGTCTCCCCACTGGCTTGCACCTGTCGCCGGCGCACTGTCGGCCTTGTGTGTGCCCGCTCGCGATTTGTGATGAGTTTGTCGCGCCGATGACCCCTACGCTGACGAGTTTGCACCATTTAGATTCGAGATTGCACTAGGCTAAGGGGGCGATGGACCGGCAGGTCATGACAGGTAGGAATGGATTGACAGAAAACGACAGAGAACGACGGATGGATTGGCGGAGAGCGATAGCGACCTGCAGGTGAAGCCGGGATGATGGGGTCTGCAGAGGGCGATGCATGAACTGAAGCCGTTAAGGGGCTACTGGGGTGACAGGAGGCGACAAAGGTAACGAACAAGCCAATGAGAGGCTACGGCAAGATTGAATTTGATGCACCTCCCCTGTTCCTGACATCCCCATATGCAATACAGATTTCAGCATCGGCCTAAATAGGGCCACCCCTAAATGGAGTAACTTTGTTCTGTTTATTGAATTTTATGTATTTTTAGTATTCATTAGTATATTATGATATTAGATGTAAAGTAAGTGTAAAGAATTTGCCACCGGGCTTAATGCACAAAGTAAATTAAATAAATTATCTATCTATCTTTTCTATTTAATAATGCATTCTTTGTGATTTTAATATTTTAGACACTCCAAACAGGCATTTGAAGGCTCTAATTATGAAATATGCGTGTTCAGGAAGTATGTATAATGTGATTCCCAGATTCTGTGCGTCATGGGATGTCCATTATTAACTTAGAGTGTCCACATCGAAGGAATAAAATTGGCATTTGTCCACCATCAAATGACATAACATAATGTATCGTGGTGTGCGTGCACACAGTTCCTACTCCACTTGGTGCAGGGCAGCGAGATGCCTCCGCCGAGCGTGAGTAGTGTGTGTGTCACTCCCACTGGCGGGTCGCTGCCTCGTGTCCTAGCGACGACGCCCTTCGCCTTCACCGCGACGCATGTGCCACTTTCCCTCGCTCAGCCGCCTCACCCCGTCCCGTCTCGTCTCCACCCGCCCCTCCCCTCCCCCCCGCTCACGCTCCGTTCGCCGTGACACGACGAGAGCCGCCCTCCCGTTTGCGCTAATTTGCTGGCAGCGGCGGGTTGCGGCGGAGCGCGTCGGAGAGCGGCCGGGTCGCGAGGGCAGCAGTCGTTGCGGTTTGTGGCGCCACGCCCCGCTCTGGCCACGCTCTGGCCCCGCTCTGGCCCCGCTCTGGCCCCGCTCTGGCCCCGCTCTGGCCCCGCTCTGGCGCCGCTTTGGCCCCGCTTTGGCCCCGCTCTGGCCCCGCTTTGGCCCCGCTCTGGCCCCGCTCTGGCCCCGCTCTGGCCCCGCTTTGGCCCCGCTCTGGCCCGCTCTGGCCCCGCTCTGGCCCCGCTCTGGCCACGCTCTGGCTCCGCTCTGGCCACGCTCTGACTCCGCTCTGACTCCGCTCTGACTCCGCTCTGACTCCGCTCTGACTCCGCTCTGACTCCGCTCTGACTCCGCTCTGACTCCGCTCTGACTCCGCTCTGGCCCCGCTCTGGCCCCGCTCTGGCCCCGCTCTGGCCCCGCTCTGGCCCCGCTCTGGCCCCGCTCTGGCCCCGCTCTGGCCCCGCTCTGGCAACGCTCTGGCACTCCGCCCGACTCGCCCGACTCCGCCCGACTCTCGCTCTCCGACCGCTCTGACTCCGCTCTGACTCCGCTCTGACTCCGCTCTGACTCCGCTCTGACTCCGCTCTGACTCCGCTCTGACTCCGCTCTGACTCCGCTCTGACTCCGCTCTGACTCCGCTCTGACTCCGCTCTGACTCCGCTCTGATTCCGCTCTGACTCCGCTCTGACTCCGCTCTGACTCCGCTCTGGCCCCGCTCTGGCCCCTCTCTGGCCCCGCTCTGGGCCCGCTCTGGGCCCGCTCTGGGCCCGCTCTGGCACCGCTCTGGCCCCGCTCTGGCCCGCTCTGGCCCCGCTGTGGCGCCGCGGCCTCGTTATCACCCCACCTCGTTATCGCCTCGCTTCATCACTCTTCACTCTGCTTCAACGGGTGAGAGTGTGGTGTTGGCGGAGGCAGTTTTTGATACGCGAAGTGCTGTTATCCCGAGACCCAGGGACTTCATTCGGGTATAATATTGGCGCCACCCGAATGTCAGGTTTCATCTGATGCCTCCTGGAGCATCCACTCCTCCATCTTTCGTACCCGCCATCCATATTTCGCGCCAACTGAGTCACCTTGCGGAGAGAAACTGTATCCACCAGAGCTCTCGCCTTCGCTGTCTTAGGCGGCGTGAGTTGAATAGGAAGGTTAGATATATGAAGTTGCACCTCATGCGCTTTCGTTCATCGTAAAAATCTTTACCACAAAGACTAGAGGATACAATAAGATAAAGAAACATTTCAATTTTATGTATTCGATATGAAGTCCTTGTTTGAAATCGAAGGTAGGATTATTCACGTTTATAAACGCACACGAGACACCTCGTCCAATCCTGGCGGCGTGCGACTTGAATCAATCAGAGAGCGTCATCTAGCGAAGCGTGATCGCTGGCTAAGGGCGCAGTCAACCCTATCGGTCGGGGCCGAGGGCGGGGGTGGGGGCGGGGCGGGCGGGGGGCGGCACTTCCGGGGTCGGGCACGGCGCCTGGACCGGTCGCCGCGAGCCGCGCCGCACCGCGCCCGATATGCTGATGCGGCGGCGGCGGCGGCGGTAGAGGAACGGGTTGGGAGGGACTCGATCCCACGCTCAACGAACGCGGCAGGTGGACGGCTGGGCGGCGGCGGCGGCGGCGAGGAGGGCTGCTGCCTGGCTGCGTGGTGTCGGTGTGGCGCGCGCCCGCGCCTGTGTGAGTGCGCGGTGGCTGGGCTCTAATCCAGATACCATCGGAGGCGGCGGAGGCAGCGGTGGCGGCGCGGCGGAGCTGCGGAATGTGGACCGCGGGTTGGACCGCCGCCGCCGCCGCCGCCGCCGCCGCTGAGGCCCGCGAACTGCGTCGCGCTCGCGCTTCCTGGACGGGCGCTGCGCCGTTCGGCCACTTCACTGCTCAGCGCCGGCTCTCCGTCCCGCCCTCCATCCAGCCCTCCACACGCCCTTCACACGCCCTCCGTCCCGCCCTTCGTCCCGCCCTTCGTCCCGCCCTTCGTCCCACCCTCCGTCCCGCCCTCTGCACGCCCTCCGTCCCGTCCTCCGTCCCGCCCTTCGTCCCGCTCTTCGTCCCACCCTTCGTCCCACCCTTCGTCCCGCCCTCCGTCCCGCCCTCCGTCCCGCCCTCCGTCCCGCCCTCCGTCCCGCCCTCCGTCCCGCCCTCCGTCCCGCCCTCCGTCCCGCCCTCCGTCCCGCCCTCCGTCCCGCCCTCCGTCCCGCCCTCCGTCCCGCCCTCCGTCCCGCCCTCCGTCCCGCCCACCGTCCCGCCCTATCTGCCAATTACCTAACATCCCCTCTCGCCGTAACAGTCTCCTGTCCCACGCCTGCGTTCCTCGTAATACGTCATTTATCATCTCTTTCCCTTCCCCGTACACCATCCTTGTGAGTTCCCTTGTGCCTTCGTTTCCCTTTTCGATATTGCATGGTCACAGATTTCTGCAGTGGTTTCATAGTGTCTAAAAAACGTGCCCTGACCGGCAAATTCCACCAACTGCTGACAACTTAAACTTGTATGTTATACTTTTTTTATATGTGCTAGTGATTTTGGATGAAATTAATGTAACTAACAATTCTGTTACTTAATTCTAGTCTTGCATAATTCCAAATGTTTTGATCTCCTGTTATAGTTCGAATCAAAGCAAACATACTGCACTTCTTGACTCTGAATTTTACGAATCCATTGAATCCTAAACGCCAATTTCCACACAAGTGAAATAGTCATCGATATATTTGTACACCAAATCTCCGGAAAGATCAGTGCAGCCCAATACGTAAGCCTCTGTCCCTCAACATTCGCTGAACTTAATTTTGGAATAGCATACGCCCCTTAATAAGTCACTTTTTCAGATGTCATACATGTATGTGTATCAGTATCATAGTTTCGTTATAGTGTGCATTTGCTTGTTGGTGAAGCCCTTACTCGCTTTATTTTTTGTCACTTTTATCACATTTTGTTCTTCTTACTCTCTTGGCTACGTGTCGTTTTCTTTTTGTGTACTTTGTCCTCTTTCCCTCTTCACGCTTTTAGTATCGTTACAAAGACCCAGAAATTCCCCTCCATCTCTCCAACTCTGCATCTCTATTACATTAATTGCCAAATAAAAAAGTATTATGAACACGCAGAGACACGTGATTTATACGGACACGTGAAAAAACTACCGAGTGGTTGGGTTGAAAGTACAAATATCAAAGTCACGACTCGGAGATTAATCAGAACCAAAAAACAAGGCTTATATCCTCCCACTTTTTATGCTTTGGTGGATAATGGAAAAACCGACTGTAAATATCTTCAAGAATAAAGAGTTCTTGGTCTTGATGAATTCAAAGAGATGTTTAGGTGACTAATATTTTCTACTACGAGCTAACAAGTAGTAGTATTTGCAATAAAAGTATTCTTTCAGTTCTTTGAATTGAAAGAACGGTTTTTGATACTTTTTTTGGCCTAAAGACAATTAATATGGAAAACAATATATCGGTAGTTGAATTATGACTAGCATTGCAAAGCCTTGCAGTAACTCTTGAGACGAACGCCTTCTTATGGCACTGCAATCGGAGACGAGGGACATACTAGCTCGGGGGTAGTTTGGGGGCTGGAGTACCTCGCCGAGTAAATATAATCTTGTCGGATAATGTTTGATATAGTTCATTATTATTTTCGAAATATCCAAATAAAATTTAATGACAACGAATTTACAATAGACCGATTTGGTTACGAAGTCTTTCCTGTCCATTTATACATTACAACGGAATAAAATACTTCTTTCCGATACAGTAGTTGGAATTATGAATTTTGATTTTCTTGAAATTGTGCGTAAAAGTCTCTTTTCACTTCGTGTATCGACTGTTTATTTGTTGAGACCCCCCAAAACACAATTGCGGTTACGGCAATACGAGACGAGCTCGTGATGTGAATAAAGCCCCCGATGCGGCGCGTGATCCTGAGAGCAGCAGTTCGCTCGCGCGTGGGCGGTCGTGCGTGCGTGCGTGCGTGCGTGCGCGTGAACGCGTGCCCGCCCGCGGCGCGCAAAGCTCCCGAGGCGCGGCCACTGACCCCTCGCCGCCCCGTCCACCCCGCCCAGCCCGCCCTGCTGTGCCCGTCCGGCGCGGTGCCGCCCGGGGCCGCCCAGCCCCGCCCCGCGAGCCGCTTGTGGTTTACCGGTGGCGGCGGCGGCGGCGGCGGCGAGGAGCACCTGCTGGCTTGGCACCCCACCCCCCACCCCGCGCTCTCCCGCTACGCCTCCCCCTGCTGACCCGCGGCCCCGCCGCCGCGCCGTGATCCATCTTCCGTCCGCGGCTTGGCAGGCGGAGGCGGAGGCTGCACCACGCGCAGTCAACCCCACGCTAAGGGCAGGGAAGTCGGGTCGCCCTGCGCTCAACGATACATTTTCAACCGACCGTGCGCAGGTTTGTTCCCTCAAAGTATTCCGTGTAAAAAAAGTAACTTCAGTGTGTTTGGAAGTTGCGTTTTACCGATTCTGACGTGTTTGACTGGTTATGATAAGAAAGCGCTCATTCTTTTGAACGACTGTAAAAGCCGCGGAAAAAAATCTGAGCTATAAATCCTATCCATTCCATAAATCTCTTTATGTTACAGTGATTGTGTCTTTAACATGTCAAAAATTCAGAAGTAATTCCAAAAGTCCCCAAACGTTTAAGTATGCGGCGTATCCAGACCGTTGAGCCGTGAATCCGTGCCCGTCAAGCGCCGTATCTCTGCAAGAGCCTTCGGCGAAAGGCGGTTGGGGAGTGGCCGCTGAGGTCGCGCGGGGCCGTGCGGAGAGGCGGACAGGTGCAGGCGGAGGCGGAGGCGCGCCGGCGCCAGCCGGTCGCTCGCTCGTTAGGCCGGTCGGGGGGAGCGGGAGCGGGAGCGGAGCGGAGTGCGAGCGGAGCGGGCGAAGTGTGAAGTTCATTGCCTCTGTGGGCCGGAGCAGGGCGGTGCCGGCGACTTGACCTCCTTCTGGTGCCGCCCGCTCGCCCATCGCCCAGCGCGCCCCGCCATCTCGCACGGGCACACCCTTCGCCGACCCACCTCCCGGCCTCCCGGTCAACTTCATCCTCTGGGCTTGTTCTCCTCGATGCGACCGGGAGCGGTAGCTCAGTGCATCCACTGATGTCACTGCAGCGCCTCTGACCGGGAGGTCCTAGGTTACACGAAGGCAGGATTCTCGACATTAGCTTTTCAGCTACGTCGAATTCAGTCGCTGTCTGGAGGAGAATTCTAGCGGCCGGCTGCTCTGATCGGTAGTTTTCCGTGGTTTCTCCGATCAACACCAGGCGAATGCCGGAGCAGTACCCTACTAAACGGGCCACGAACCGCCCCCCGACCTTTCCTTCCTCTTCTTTGCCCTATCCTCTTCCCTTTTACACACACACACACCTACACTAACACACATTTCGGGAGACCGGTCGGGAGCTTAGAGCTTGTCCCGGCTGGGGCATTGCCCCGCCGGTGGGCGAGTCCTGGTTAGGGGGAAACCCCACTAGCCGACGGTAGGTCGGCGCCGGATCTCGCCATCCAGCGGGGGAAGATCACCGCCATTTCCCGAGAAAAAACATGCACTAAATTTACGGGACTAATGACCAAAGCAGTTGAAGCGCCCGGAAACACGAAAAAATCAATGAGTCAATCCTCAATGCTACCTCTCGTCGCCCCCTCGCCCTGTCTTCGCCCTGTCGTTACGTATCCCTGCTCTTGCACTCACCTTTCGTCAGCTCTGCTCCTCATCTTTAGATCGAGTGACACGAGACGACGTAAAGGAGTGACGGGAGTGACGAACTTTCGAGATGGTTTACGGCTCCTCATATTGCATTAATAACTATTCATGAATTTGTTTAAATATTTCATTTGGAAAGTCATTCTTTAGAAATGAAAATTGATGTGATGCTGACCGAACTTGAAAAGACATCAAGAATTTTGACCTGCTGTATTCTACATGCATGTTTCCTCTACATAGAGCTACGTATTCATTTTAGGGAAATTTGGACGTTTGAAAGATTTCCTTTATTGTGAAGTTTTCTTAGAAAAATGACGATGCGGTAAATGCTATAGAAGCGAGGTATGAAAACGAGTTAATAGCTTTCACGCGATGTACAATAGCCATCATTTCACGTCCTTGAGATGTTTTACCCTAGCCATGAAGAACATTACTGCTCGCAGAAAACCCCCTAAATGTCATGTTAACGTTTCAACACTATTGTGTCCGTTCCGGGCCGCCAGATATTCGTAGCAACGAAAACACTCTAAAGTGCCACTATTGTTATTGTTTGCACATTCAGCACCCCTTCACAACATGAACTCAGGTTTTTTCAGTGAATGATCTCCCTACTTCACATAATAATGTGGAGAGGATGACGCAGGGAATTTGCAGGGATCCTTTCTTCTAGAAGTGGCTATAGAACGCGCTGCCGTTAGATGAGCAAGAACCTTTTTATAATGTATGGACCGCTGTGTTCGCTGCTCCCGATACACTTCACAGATCTCTCGTCAGTTGCGAAATAATTGACGATCACAGACACGCGAAAACACGATCTAGAAATGAATTTTTAATTCTCATCTAAAAATACTCGTTCATTTTATTGTCACAGAAAAGAGGTTTTCCCATTATACTTTTCGAATTATTGAGCTGATTTTGACTTTTAAGCTGCAATTTGAGAGCAAGGGCGTAGTCATAAATATTTCTCTTGTAATATCTGCAGCACAGTGAAGTAGTAAATCGAAGAATTTTATATGAAAATGTATTGTAATTTTCTGTCATTAAAGATATTCAGAAATACAATGAACAGGGAGAAGTTATCTTAATATTGTTTTACATTTTAATAAGTTTGGATTGGTAGAGAATTTGTCTAAGAAGAACCTTATTTATTTCCAATCTTATTCAACAGACATCTTTCATCTTCTCAATTAACGTGCCAACAGTTAAAACATACATAAACCGGAAACTCTCAATATTATAAACATACACATACCTGTGTATTGTATATTATAAACATATACAGTACATAAGATCCCCAAATCCCTGGAAAATACAAACTTATTTCATAGTTTCTTAACTTCGTTTAGACCTCTCCTTCATGATAAAGAATGTTCTGTCAGGTTTCGATCCACGAATCTAACGATATTAAGTGTATTAAGGTTGGAGAAAATGTCAGTCAGGTCATCGATAATATTCCTATTAAGACTAAGACCGGCAGTCGCTTCACAGAGCAACCTGGAGGTGGCGCGCCAGTATTTGAATTTTTGGTTACTGTGGAATGGGTCGCCAAGGACGATGGGATTGGGTTATGACGGGTCGACGCCCACCAACACCCACCAACGTCCATCGATGCCCATCGACGCTAACCGACACCAATCGACTTTCACCGACGTCCACCGTCGCCCAGCGATTCTCACCGCCAATCGCCTCCGACGACGACCACCCCAAACGCCGCCGCCGATCGCTGCCGCTGCTGCCGACCACCGACCGCCCCCACCGCCGCCAACCGCCATTGGCGACATCGACCACAACCAACGACTACAAGCAACGACCACTGCCAACAACCATTGCCAACAACCACTGCCAACGACCACAACCGTCACTGCTAACGTCCACACCTATCGACCACAGCCAACGACCACAACCAACAACCACAACCAACAACCACAATCAACGACCACAACCAACGACCACAACCAACGGCCACAACCAACGGCCACAACCAACGACCACAACCAATGGCCACAACCAATGACCACAACCAACGACCACAACTATCGACCACCGACGACCGCCAGCGACCATGTAAAGCCAAACAAGCATTGCACCAGGAGCAGGAGGCATCATTCTCCGCGCATGCCTTGGGGGCCTCCGGCGCCAGCGTCGCACGTGGGGTCACAGGGCGCGTTGCAGCTGGCGGCAGGGCCAGTCGTTTTCACATATTTCCTTCGATCCTCACCTCCTCTACCGTCCTGCCCATCACCGTCACTTCCCCACAGCCTCCGCCGTGTCATGCCAGCGCAGCCTCCAGCTGTCTCCCATCGCCCCGTAGTCAGGTGCGGCACTTCTTCCTCCTCCTCCTCCTCCGCCGCCGCCGCCGCCGCCCGCGCCGAAGGCTGGCCGCGTGTCCTTGGCGGGGTCGCGGTCAGCTGGGCCGACGCAGGCGCGGCCGCTCGGCCCCGCATCTCGGGCGCCATTCCCCTCCCCCTCCGCGTCGCCCCCCGCCACCTCCGCGAGCTCTTACCTTTCTCCACGCTCCACCCGCCCCGCCTCCCCGCACCGGTCGCCCGCTCGCTCTGTCTCCGTCGCGCACGTGTGGCAGACGCACACCGTCGCCTCGGCACGCCGTGCACTCGTCTTTACGGACTCGTATTAATAAAAACGCCAGGAGAAAAACGCAAGCGGCACGCGGCAAAGGCGAGAGGCGAGAGGCGAGCGCGGGCAGGCAGGCGCGGCGGCACGGGGCGTTGTCCGCTGTGCTCCACATTCCGGAGAGTGGAGCAGCGGCGGGCGCGGCGGCCAAGCTCCCCGCACGCGCCCCGCCCGGCCCCGCCGCCCCCCGCTCCCCGGCCCCGCCGCCGTTGCGTAAAGTGACCCCGAAAATGGGCCTGTGCGACCCGGAATAATCGGCGAACCACTTGGCGATGGCACGGCGAGCGGAGAGCGGCGAGCGTCGGGGGCCCGCTACGAAGAGGCAGATGGCGATCGGCGAAGTAGAGGCGCGGACAACGCTACGAGGAAATGCACTACCCGGAAGATGAGGATGAGGAGTTTTGGAATCAAAGAAAGAGTTTTATTTTAATAATCATGAAATCTTTTTTAGGTGGCATGTAAGTGAAGAGGGTGGGAAAAGCGTAATGAGTTTTGTTAGGCCTGACCGCAGTATGCGGGAGACAGAAAACTAAGGCGAAGTCTAGAAGAAAGCGAAATATATTTACGATCGCAGTGCAAAAATACGAACTAAACGTGCAGCACAAGTGTGTTTTTGATGAATGGGAGTTGAGATTACGAGGAGGATCCGGAAATGCCGGTGAAACTGGTTGAGAGGAGCAGAGGGAGTGAATGGACCGGTCCGTGTTAACAGAAGGGGCAGAAGAAATACTTTTAATTGTTGGATTGATTGATTTTTTCGTGTTTCCGGGCGCGTCAACTGCTTTGGTCATTAGTCCCGTTAGTGAAATACATGTTTTTTTCTCGAGATTTGGCGATTATCTCCCCCCGCTGGATAGCGAGATCCGGCGCCGACCTACCGTCGGCTAGCGGGGTTTCCCCCTAACTCAAGACAGGCTCTAAGATCCCGACCGGTCTCCCAGAATATGTGGGTGTGTAGTGCATGTTAGTGTAAGTGTGTGTGTAAGGGGAGAGGATAGGACAAGGAAGAGGAAGGAAAGATCGCGCGCGGTCCGTGGCCCGTTTTGTTAGGGTACTGCTCAGGCATTCGCCTGGTGTTGATCGGAGAAACCTCGGAAAACTACCGATCAGAGCAGCCGGCCTCTAGAATTCTTCTCCAGACAGCGACTGAATTCGACCTAGATGAAAAGCTAGTGTCGAAAATCCTGCCGCCGTCAGGACTCGAACCTATGACCTCCCAGTCAGAGGCGCTGCAGTGACATCAGTTGATGCACTGAGCTACCGCTCGCGGTTTTCATTGTTGGAGAGACTGTAGATCATGTAAAAAAAAGAAGCGAGTACGCAGGGATTCTTATAGACTACAATTTGTAAAACGTACTTAATGAAAACCAGTAGTGAGTAAGAGTAGATGAAATGAAGCCGTGTGGCTTTGGGCTACGGAAGTGAACCGGTGTGGCCGTAATATGGAGAGGTTTCGCAGCGAATACAACGCCGGCACAGGTGGACAATGGAGCAGAGTTGTGGCATGTAAAAGATCCGCGCAGCAGAATCTGGGCGGGAAGGAAACGTAATCGAACAGGTGACGCACAAGAGCATGTTCTTCCTTGAAAAACCTTCCGTCTTAACATTAGGTACACAGGGGATCAGATTCATTGATAATTATTTTTTTCGGGAGCGTTGACTGGTCATTTGTACCGTATGTGTGGTGCATGTTATATCCCGAGATGTGGTGAAGTTCCTCCCCAGTTGGATCATCAGATCTGACGCTGACTGTTCTCCCGAGGTGTGTGGTACTGGAGCGCATGTAAGTGTGTGTGTGTGTGTGTGTGTGTGTACGCTTATTTGATCTCGCTATTACTGAGGTCGTTATTACAATGGTGGTTTGCCTATGCCTTTCTTTGTATAGAAAATGGTGAGGTGATGATGTAGGTTGTACAGAGGAAAGATTTTGGGTGGGATGATGGTTCAACTGGGATACGCAAAGCTACCATTCACCCAATCACATGAAGAACACACTCATGCCCTACATGGGATTCGCACTCACAACCTTCAACTCTGTTGAGACGGACGCGTCTACAATCCCGTGCGAGTCAGCCAGGTCAGCATATAACGCGTGAAATCAGAAACCATTTGTCCCCGGGAACACGAAGGCAGGAGGCAACCAGCTGCAGTAGCCGGCGTCAAGCGAGATAGCGCGGGGCGGCAGGTGGACTCTGTGGCCGAGAGACGGGGAATGCAGGGGTCAGGGGAGTGGCGGCCAGGGCCATCGCGGGGGGGGGGGGCGATGCGCTCAGACGATAGCCCCGTTCCGCACGCGGGGGAAGGGGGGGCGACCGGGAGCGACGGGCAACGGGGCGGCGAATTGGGCCAGGAACATGTTTCATTCCCTTCTTTCTCTTCTGTCAAGAGGAGCGCGGTCTCTAACCTCGGCGCGCCCGGGCTCGTAATTTGGCATGCGGGGCTTTGGAAAGGCGGCCGGCGGCCGGTGCCGCCTGGAACGACGCGACGAGAGCGGGGCGGAGAAGGGCGACGCGAGCCGGCGAAGAAAGTGCGTGGCCGCACCCGCTCAGATGCGTCCTGCTGCGTCAGGGGCGGATTTAGAGCGCGGGCTGCCCTGGGCCCCGTGAACTTCGGCCCCCTTTCTATACCAACGACGCTCGTAACTCAGGAGAGTTGTCGGTTCTACAACAGCGACCGCTCACCAAGCGGCCCCTTCGACCCTGTAATCAATTTACGCGTTACGCGAGTTCAAGGCCGTCCTCGGGGCGCGGGGAGTTTGAGTAGCGTCCGTGTTTGAACCCCAAGCCTTCTGCGATCTCCCTAAAGGTGCGGCTGTTTTTCCCGTGTGGATATGGCGTGGTTGGTCTTCTCATACCACATCCAATGCCGTCAGAATATCGTCCGATTCATCATCTTTTGTATCTGCCATGTTGCATACAGTAAAATGGCAGTACAAGCCACCACCATGATCGCAATCTGATTAATATCTAATGGCAGAGCTTCCTCAACAAAGTTTGTCATTATCTTTTCACCTGTCGTATGTTTTACCTGTTTGTCAGAAAACACTGACCTCTGGATCTCTTAACCTTAGCTGTGTGGCGATACACTACATTAGTGGCCTCTTTATCGCGAATGTCTAAAAGAAGATTGAATAGAAAGAACATAGGATATCGTCTGTATGAACAAGCGTAGCAGTTTCGAACGAATATTTTTCCGAAGAATCCAGGTTTGGGATGTTATAACAAACATCTTATGGATCGTAATGGCACTTTTGAAGGCATATATAGTAGTGAAAAATCATCTTTGGAAGTTTCGAAGATAAGATAGAGTGCAGATTATTCACCTCTGGCCCGCCCGGTGCCTACCCACCTACCTACCTGCCCGCCCTTCATCCAGCCTCTCGTTAATCCAAGCTCCTCCTCGTCCGTCCACGCGCCTTCTCACCATTCCGCCCGGTCGTCAGTTCGCCCGCCCGCTTTTCCTCCCGCTCTCTTGCCTTCCCGTCTGCCAGTCCGTCCGTTTCCCCACCTGCCTGCCCGACGGTCCGCCCGCCCTCCTGCCTTCCCGCCTGCCCGTCCGTCCGTCCGTCCGTCCGTCCGTTCGCCCGCCCGCGTGCCTTCCCGCCCGCCCATAAACTCGCCCGTCCGCCTCCGGCTCCGGGCTCGGGCCGCGTCCTTGGCCGGCCCTCTTCACAGCCTCGCGCCAGCCCAGATTTCCCCCCTCCCCCTCCCCCGTCCGTCTGGTGCCCTCGGCGATTACTGTTAGTCGGCTACCGGCCGCGCCGCCCCCGCACCTCGCTGCACGCGTTCTGATTTCGCGCCGCTTGTCCTTTTGGCTGGCGGGCGCGGGCGGGGCGGTAATTGAAGCAGCAGCTCGTTGAACGTCTGCACTGCCCCCGACCACGCCGTCCCCACTCTATAATTTTGCTAGCGACACTTGAACAAACCACACCCACTGTACCTGCATTTCTGGTTTCTTACTGGCATTCGAGTACAAATGTTACTAACAACGATTTGTTATTACGTTTTTGATCGTTCAGCTCTGATTAGTAAAAGGGTGGGAAAGCGATTTTAGAAGTCAAGGAAACGTAGTTCTCCCCTATACCCCATGAGTTGGCCTTTTGAACATAACTAAGTTAAATCGAACTTTTGTCGCTCATCACTGTCGCGTAATCGTGTGGTGGCAACAGCTCTGCATGAAAAGGAAGCTGGTTCTCTATCATCACAAGTTAAATGACCCTGACGCTTTTTTACCCGAGAAAATATGAACTAAAGAAAGTCTGACATCCGTCTGAGTTTTCAAATCAAATTATTTTTTTAACAAGTACAACAATGTTTAACGCCTCTAAACGCTATACCTTTGAAATTTATTTCTTCTATTAATTTCACATTTTTAGTGCAAACGACAATCTAATATCAAAAATTTACCGAAATTAGCGAAAAACATTTAAAATTTCGAAGTAAATTCCACGGTCTATCTTGTTAGTATCTGATTTCCGTGGAAATAAAGGAACTTTGTTAACCCTCAGCAGCATGGGCATAAGAATTAGAGTATTCATACTACTGGTGCTCATCAATCATGCCTTTTCCTCGCTCCTCTGAGTGCAACGTCAATATTTTTATATATTTCACGTGGTGTTAATTGTTGAACAACTTATTGATCCTCGTCATCAAACTTAATTTGCTTAACGAATGCAGTTGAGGAAACTTGCAAAACAAATAATAATAATAATAATAATAATAATAATAATAATAATAATAATAATAATAATAATAAATTAATTCAAGACCATAGAAGGCAAGTCAATTATGACAGCACGATGTAAAGTTTTATACTTTATTACGTTTCTTGGGCACTTATCGCCCCCACCTCTTCAGGTACTGGAAAGAACAGAAATATTGTACAATGTAATGATCCAATACTATGTTACATCACAGACAGAGCAACCGAATTTTCGGTATGTATTATTGTAATTCGGTTGCTCTGTCTGGGAAGTTATAGTGTTGAATCATTATATTGTACAATATTGATGTTCATCTAGTACCTGAAGATGTGGGAGATTAAGTACTCACGAAATGTAATAAAATATAAAACATCATGGTGCCAAAATTGACGTGTTCTCTGTGATCCTGAATTCAATTTACAATATTAGTCAAGGGCTTTCAGAAAAAGTATTACCATCAATAATAATTTTAATAAATTTTTGGTGCGAAATTTGCTATAACTACATACGAACAAAGTACGAGTATCAATACTTCTGAGTTTTCAACATCAAGAACAGATTCTTCTATTATCAATCGGCACCCCTGCGCCCGTTCCCACCCCCTGTCAGCCCCTGCAGCAGCGCGCTTGCAGCTGGACTGCAGTTGCCTCTTTCATGCCCTCTGCTTTAGACTAGCCGCGTATATCTTACAGCCAAGTTCATTCTTTTTTCTTCCAAATTTCCTCCAAACGACAAGCATCTTTCGGAGTGTGTGAGGGCCACTTAGGAAGCTTTTTGAATAACGATACAAAGCCGTCGTAAGGCAAGTCATTGTACAGAAGGTGCAATCCGTGACGGTTTCGGAAGTTGCCCCAAAACGAATGAAACGTGTAAAAAGCTCTCTGCTTCCACTCGAAGGAAAAATGAGAAATGAGGTAGACTGCAAGCCCGTTTACACGGTTTTCTCTTGCCTCTGTTTGATTGGTACACAGACAATTACAAAATTTCTCGTCTGACAACTTCTCATGTTTTTATCCTTTTTCTTTGCAATGCTTCAATATCATAACTGGAAGGGCAGCATACAAAGCTCTAGACTTCACCCTAGACGGTCAGTGTCCGCAGTAAATAGATGTACAGAATCCATTGACCTTTATGTGAGTCCTATCCAAATACTGGGCATTGTTTGGCACACTCCAGTTAGGAAGCTGTTGCGGAACTTTTTCGCTGCTCTAGTAGTGTGGTGATGTGTAGTATCTTTAATGAATTTAATCTAAATTACCAGGTATAAAAATCGACATCTTGTTAATTTTTAAATCAAATGTTCTACATATTTCCGTGACTGAGGAAACTAGTATAATTATTTTTTATTTATGTTTTAGATATAAAAAACCAACGATGGCACAATTTCTTTTCAATTATTGTATTCGCTGAGCTCTCGTTCTACAGTTTCAAGAACGTCAATATTACATATTCGGTAAGACGATTCAACGTGGCCTAGTATCACGGTCGCATGGACATTGCAGGTGTTCAGACACAACCAGTGCTACGTGTTTCAACCACTGTAAGAGGATCTACGGATTTCTCTTCTTCGAAGGGTAGCCAACATTTCTTTAAGGGTATCGCGAATCGCAATTGAGAAAAATCAATAAATTTTATGTGACATTTATGAGAAACTTCGTGGATGGTTCTACATATCACACGACGAAGAAGTGCGGGGGTGGTATGGAGAAGTGCGGGAGGATGAGTAGGAGGAGGTGCGAGAGGTGCTCGAGGAGGCGGGGGATGAGAAGAAGGAGATGCCAAAAGAGAAGGAGGTGCGGGAAGGGGAAGAAGGTGTGGGAGGACGATGAGAAGAAGATGCCGAAAACGTAGGAGGTGCGGGAGGAGGATGAGAAGGAGATGCCGAAAGAGGAGGAGGTGCGGGAGGAAAATTAGTAGGAGATGCCGAAAGAGGAGGAGGATGAGGAGATGCCGAAAGAGGAGGAGGTGCGGGAGGAGGATGAGTAGGAGATGCCGAAAGAGGAAGAGGATGAGGAGATGCCGAAAGAGGAGGAGGTGCGGGAGGAGGATGAGGAGGAGATGCCGAAAGCGGAGGAGGTGCGGGAATGGAGCAGCGAGCCGTCGCCCGGGGCCCGCGGAAGCGAAGCAACGCGAGGAGTGCAGGAGCGGGAGCGTTCGTGCCTCCGTTCAGAGAGGCCGGCCCGCGAAGTAAGTAGGCGTTGCCCGCGGAGCCTTCAGCGTAAGACAGGTTGTGTTCGAGAGGCGAGTTTTTGCGAATCACTGGGAAACGCAGCGGAGCCCCTGCGCGGAGCCTACGCCACTGAAGCATGTGGGAGAGCGTGGGATGTATGTGTGTGTGTGTGGAGGGGGGATGGGGCTGGTGGTGTGTGGGGAATGGGTGAGATGTATGGGACATATGGGGCATGTGGTAGAGAAATATCGATGTATTGCTGTTACGTAAACCGTTATAAGTAGCTGGTCGGATTCATCTGCCCAGATTTGGTGGCATGGAGGGAGTGCCCCGATGTGCACTAAACGTTTTCATTATGGGGAAAAGACGACTTGTCCCGACTGGCGGAGTAGCAATGTCTTCGCTGGTTCCTGTGCATCATCTCCCGCACATGAACGCCTGACTCCTTGGGGCGTCGGTGCGGCCGGCGGTCGACGCGGGGCGCGAGGGCGGGGCGCGAGGGCGGGGCGGGGGGCGGGGGGCGGGCTGAGGGGCGGGGCGGGGCGGGACCGGAGAGCAACGGATCGCTTGCGCCCCGCCCGCGCCCCAGATCTCTCGCGAAGTCGGTCGGCGGCGGCGGAGGCGGCGACCGGACCCCAGCCCCGCCGCGTCGCCCGCCCCGCCCCGCCCGGCCCCGCGCCGCCGCCCGTGGCTCCCCCGCCCGGGGCAGCGTGGGGCGGCGGGGGTGGGGGCGGGGAGGGCGCGGCGGGGAGCCGCCGCGGGCGGTCGCGACGCGCCGATCGCCTCCGCCTGCGCCCTGGCCTCCGCCGCCGAGAAACCAGGTTTCGGAGGCGCGGCATGTCGGTCGCGGTGCGTCGCGAGAGTGACAGTTCTTTTTGGTCTTGCGTTTGCGCCGCCCCACCCCGCCCCACCCCGCCCCGCTCAGCCCCCCGTGGCCAGCACAGGTGCTCCGCTCCTGCTTCCGCCGAGGCCTGGGAGCGGCCGGCCGCCGCCGACAAGAGCAATACGTAACGCTTCCGCCGCCGGCGCCTCTCGAGGTCGCCGGCGCCCGCCTCGGCCTGCGTCTCCTGGACGCCGATTTGCACGCTTCCTGTTGATGGACGCTTTTGGCAGGCGGGAGTTCCGGAACGGCGGATCTCCTGTGCGTATGCACGCGTTCACTAACCCTCCTGAAATGAAGAAAGGAAGCGTGTAAATCGGGTCGTACAGACTCCACCGACCTACGGGCACTGCTTGCTGCCTGGTGATGGACCTTCCACGTTTTCGGAAGGTGCGCCAAAAGTTCTTTCCTTCCAGTAAGCAAAGATTTAAAAGAAATTAAAAATCGTAATTAATCGACTAAAATAAGTCACTGAGTAAAAACACAAATATTAAAATACTAAGTGCGAGTATTGCATTTGTATAGAACTTGTATACTTTATTTATAAAGTCTCAGAAAACATACTGTTGAAAACTCAATGCCGTAAATTTGGGATGTTTGGTCATTGAAAGGAATATGGAAATTATTCCTCTAAGCAGCCCGAAGTAATACAGAGCAGGAAATTGGGTCATTGCTGAAAGGATTATATTGTTCCTCTAAATTCGTGTTTAAAACTTGCGCATCACCTCCACAGTCTCTGTTTCATCTGTATGCGCTCGCTATCACCCATTGAGATGATTCTAGACGACAACCAGTGTCACTTCAGCGTATCTTACTGTCAGGTCGTAGGGTTCGCGGTGGCGGATTTTCGATCCTAACTACATAAGTAGATCGAATTCAGCCGCTGTCTGAACGATAACTCTAGCGACCGGCTGCTCCGATTGGTACCTTTCAAAGGTATCTACGATCAACATTGGGCGAATTTCGGAGCAGAACCTTAACAAACGGATCACAGCTCGCGCTCCATTATTCCGTCGTCATTCGTGTCCCCTCCTCTGCCCATTCACATATTTATGCTTACATGCACTACACTACAACGCATAGGGAGACCTAATTGCGGACTTGTAGGTCAGTGCGGGATCTCCAGCGAGACTAGGAAAACAGTCATTTCCTGATATATGACATGCACCACACTTAGGGGACAAGTAAATATTTCTGTTCACCCGCGCGAAAACAAAATAATCGATTAATCCGCTTAGTATCTCCGCATCGGACGCTCCGCGGGCGAGGGCGAGCACGAAGGCGCTGCCATCGGTGACGCGGGAAATCTTCCGCTTCGCCCTCATGCCCGTCCCGCGCCGTCCCTGCTCGCCCTCGCGCTGCCCCGACGCCACTGCGCTGCGTGTCCCACATTCGCGGCGACGGTGGCGACGGGAAGCTGCGGTTTCACGGGAAGAGCCCCTGGCCCCTCACAAGGAGTGCACTTTAACTGCTATTCAGTATTTCTGGGTTAAGTGTCTTCATTCCATGCGTTTCCTACACCGAACGAAGATACACGTTGATAAACGAATGAATTATGTGAAGTAGAAAATAACCTCGAGTGAAGGGCTCCTCTCTTGAGGTGTGGGGAAGCGTTCCTAATATCTGCGGATCTGCCAAATTCTCTGAGCGTGGGTTCATGGCCCTGCGGCCAACAGCCACAGGGTTGTCTAAGCGTGTGTCACAATAGTGCTATTAAGAGCATCAACTGTCACCGATACCGGACGCATGGCAACAGCATGTTGAACAAAGAAGAAATTGTCAGATGAATGCGGATGGTTATGGTGTTGGCACAACTATTGATCAAAAGTTTAGGTTTACTCAGTGAAAGACATTTTTCTACGTGCTTCTGCCATCGTAAATAATTCTCCTTATTATTTAAATACGTCTTCAGCACGTGGCTGCATGCATTTGACCAATGATTCCGCAGTGCTTTTTATCTGCTATTTTGCAGGCCACTGGTATGACATTGTATCAGATTTTAATACTCAATTGAAACGTTCCTTGCGAGAAGCATCGAAATGAGTGCTCGCAATGCTTCAATAATGGTGAGCGAGACGCGCAGATTTCAACGTGCATGCGGTGAACCACAAAAACGTTTGTACGTTGCAGTCTTGTGGCGCATTCGACCGGTTTGCGCAAGATGTGCAATTTGCATGCCCGGGAGGTCTCAGCCAGGTGAAGCGCCTATGGTCGAGCCATCTTTCTGCCTTCTCCAACCACATTTACCTCTCCACATTCCTTTCCCCATGTCCTCCTCACCTCCTCCTCCTCCTTCCCTTTCTTTGCCTCTCTCTTCTCCACCTAACCCATCTTCGTACTCCATCTCAGGCGCATTCGCATACTCCACTTCCTTCTCCTCTCTCTCTCTCTCTCTCTTTGTCTCTCTCTCTATCTCTTTCTCTCTCTTTCTCTCCTCTGTCTGCTGCTTATCGTCACGTCCTCATCGCTCTTCTCCTCCTCCTTCCACTCCTATTTGTCACCCTCTTCGTTCTCTTCCTCTGCGCGTGCCGCCGCCACGCCCCCTTCGCCAACGTGGCCCGTTGCTAATTGCTCGCAACGGGATCTTTTGCAGACCATTAATTTGTCTGCGTGGGCCCGTGCGTCGCGCCCCAACTGCATCTTTCTGGGAGAGGGTCGCATTCTCTTCCTCCACACATACGCTCTCGGGCACGCACGCGCGTGCACACGCCCACATACGCACAAATGGACCTCGGGCCTCGGCTCCTTGACCACGAATGCGGTCGTCCTTTCTTATCTCCTCTATCCTGTATTGGCCTGTGTAGACATACATTTTAGTGTGTGTACATGTAAAGTTTAAAAAGAATACACCTCGATTTTTCCCACAATTTAGTTATTGTCAGATCACATATTTGATTATTTATTAATAATCCACTATGAAAATTTGCCGTAAAATTGCCAGAATATTGATCAGTGATTGATAGAGATATATTAATTATTTATTCATGTCCAAAACATTTTGGTCTATACTCTTTCTGCCATTACGAAGATGAATATCTACTTTTAAAACAGATAAATATTAAATATTACGGTGTGATTTTCTAAATTATATTCAAAACTTGAACCAAGAATCCTTTTTCTTTTTAGCGGCAAAGTTAATATTTTCTAAAAACAAGTTTTATTTTTCATAGAACTATACTACACAACGTTTTGCTTAGTTTCACATTTCGGTGAGATTATTTTGTATTAAAAGTGTTATTCAGTTTAGAGTTGACTGTAAAATTTAAATTTTTTATACCTGAAGATGCGTGAAACTGTAAAGCAAAGCTATGTGTATCATACTTCAAATTAAAAATAAATTTTTCCATGGAAAAAATACGATCTTTGATTACCGCAAAAGTAAAAAGGATACCTGTGTCGACTTTCGAATATTTACGTTTATTGTTCACAAGCAGAATGAGAACTTGCTCTATTGACTCATACAAGTAGAACAATACCCAGTGGTAAACAAAGAGTTCTTTCACTCAGAAATTATAAGGGACTGCACGCTAATTGCAAAAATGGTTTTGATGTTGTATAAGTGGGATTAAAACAAAAATACTTAATTTTAAATTAAGCAGTGTTCAATACAATAAACATTACGTTTTAAATATTTTCCGTATAATTTCGAAATATACTGTTTTCGTTTTATCAATTCATTTTATCTCTCATAAAAGAATATAACAATATAGTAACAGTAACCGTCGGAAAATGTATGTTTTAAAATCGAGGATATAGAGTCGCTGTCCGTTCTTCCTTCTGTAAGTCATGATACCAGGAACGTATGTTGACGTATTTGACAATTGACCTGCTAGGAAACCTCCATAGTATGTTGTTCCTCGCAATGCAGTATTATTCTACGGTGTCTGCGAAAACTTGGTCATCATGGCTTGAGCGGATATTTAGTTTTCTCAATTTCAAGAAAAATATAATGACCTTGCCTAAGCGTGAGAGACGTAGTCATTTTTTCTGTTTACCGACCAGTTTTCTATACACCAAACAATACGCCAATACATGATTACCTATTATTGAAACTTGGTTAAGAACATGTTCAACCGATTGGTTTGTATGCTGTAGCTTCTCGACTGATTGGTGAAGTTGCAGCCGGATTCCATCCACATTGGCTTCTTGCAACGACCGTTTTCGCGTTCTGTAATGGAGTTCTCGTGTTAAAAGTCTTGGCGATGACGTCACGTCGGACAGTTCGGAAGTGATGCTCGGCGTTCGGAGTAACGGAATTGCGCAGGTCAGGACGTTGATGCATGCGCTCTCGTCTGGGAGACGGTATGAATTTTGCTCTTCCCCGCTGTTTCGGCGCCCGGCCTCCCCCCGCGTCGTCCGGTTTGACCCGGTGAAGCGGCTGGCACATTCCGGAGGTCATCGCACGTCAGAACCGGCATAACGGGCGGCGGAGGCAGAGGAGGGGGAGGAGGAGGAACAGGCGAGGGCGGCGGCTGCAGCGGGCGGGAGAAAGTCTTATTGTAGTCGTAAGAAAACCTGCGCGTGGTTCATATCCGCCTCACCTCGAGCCCACATCCTTTTGTCGGTTTCTTCTCGAGTCGTACTCTTTGAGGACTCGTTAAAGTCGTTGGGATATTAAATAACGTATCCTTATTGCATCCGCGTTTTAGTTTTCAATGCTAGTGGTGTCTGTATTTATTGTGCCGAGCCGATAATCGTGATGTAACCTAAACTGCAAGAAAGATGTTAAAAGTAATTGGTTTTAAGATTACAATAAATAAATTAGTAAAATTGAGTAGAATTATTTAAAGAGTTAATTTAGTGACAGTTTCTTTCCCGTGTGACCATTTCTGCAGCTTCTGCTTGGTACTAGGCGTATAATAAAAGAAAAGTTCGAGTTTGGTTTTATAAAAGACATTAATTTTTTTAAATGTTCGTTATGGGGAAATGTGGAATAACAAATGTGGAATGTGTTTTAACAATTAATAATCAAATCAAAAAGTCTTAGGACATTTCCAATTGTGTTTTTCTTAGTCTTAACCTGCTTTTGAACGATTAAATAATATTGTGGCTTTTATTTACGTCTTGTGGATACTGATTCAAGCCACAAATTTTTATTGCAATTATTTTATTTATTTTGTGACATTAATGAAGTAATACCAATCTTTAAAGCTTTGATTTTATGAGGGTATTTTTCAATCATTATGATATGAAAGAGAATCGCCGCCAGGTCCTTCACTGTGTGAGATTTCTTTTTCTACGTTGTTCTTATTGGGAATGGAAAAACTTATCCCGCATATATCCTATTTTTAACATATTGCTGTTAACAATGTTGTTATCACTTCTTATCTTTCATTGCGTATCAATCTAATATTTCGGTAATTTCGCATCATATTCATACTTATACCTTTTTACTTGCTTCATGTTTATCCGTTTTGAACACGAAATAAACATTATATTTATTCGACTAGAAACGGGTGTCTCATGTTTGCTTGTCGTGAAACGCGATATCTAATTGCAAATAAGGAAAACGGAATATATTAATTTTTCGCTCAGATATACTGGGAGCAAAAAAGTAATGTATGTCGATGGCTAGGAACGTGTTGAGAAATCCTGTTAATCGGCGTCTTTTTAGGTGCTAGAAGACGCTGCTCTAGTTGGAAACTACCGGGGACGCCGCCCAGGTCACGGCATTAAACGCTTCTTGTCTATCAGCATAACACAATTTCTTCTGGCCGACGCTCTTCCTGTTGATCGGCTTACGCTGAGTCTTTTCCTCCATCTCGGCCTGCGCCTGCGCCTCCGCCTCCGCCTCGGTCCGGCGTCGCTGCCCGCTGCAACTTCCCGGCTCCCGCGCCCCGCCCCGCTCCGCTGGCCCCACTTGCCTCCTGGTTCCCCTCCGCCGCCGCGCGCCGCGCACCGCCTTGCCACGCCCCGTTTCCGGGAAGCGGCGCCCTCCGCGCTCCCATTCGCCCGGAGCCACGCCCCTTTCGCACGGGCCCGCCCTCCGCGCTGGGCGAGCGGCGGGCGCAGCCGGCACGCGCGTGCGCGTCGCGGGACGCTCTCTTGCGCGTGCGTAATTGTGGCCGTGATGCGATTGTGTGTGTACGGCGAATAGTACGTGTGAGTCGATCACACGCCAGGGTCACGTGCTCCAATGCGGCCACCCGCGCCCCGACCAGGCCCTTCCCGTCCATCGCTCCGCTCCGCACCGTATTACCCCGTATCACATGTAAGGGGTAACGTCCCACTCCACCCTGTTCCGCCATCGCTATCACTGGTCTCAGCGGCTAGGGCCTACCGCCCCGTCCCGTCCCGTCCCGACCCGACCCGACCCCTCGCCCCTTCGTATCACCCCACCCCTTGAGCCTTGCCCCGTCCCATCTCACTCTACCCGCCGGCTCCACCGAACCCCGTCTACGCTCCACACAGCTGCGTACAAACTCCTACCGCCCTGCATTGCACCACCGACACGTCCCACCCGAATCTTCAGCTTCCTCCAGTCCCATGCCTTCTTGACGTATCTCGTTTCAGCCGGTGATCCCGTGTCCCTCCCCTCCAAAGCCTATTCCGCGGCGTCGCTTCGGTTCGCGCCTCCGGGCTCCGCCAAGTGTCGTGCCGCGCCGCGTGCTTGGCAGGAACGCGAGCGGAGGCGGAGGCGGCAGCGGGAGCGGGAGCGGCGGCGCAGTGAAGGCCGCGTCCACCTGCTCTGGAGGTCAGCCGCGCGGCGCAGCGGCTCCTGGCGGCGGCGGCGGCGGCGGCGTGCGGGCGTGGGCGGTGACGCGGTGGGGGAAGGGGGAAGGGGGCAGGCTCGCGTGCACGAGCCAAATCAAGTGCCGGGCGAACTACAAGGATCTGAGCGGAGTGTAAAAGGAGTTGAGACCTCAAATTGCACATTCACCTCAAATTGGGGGACGGCGTGCCACCTGGCTCAGTAGTGAGAAGTAAATGAATCTTGAAGATGAAAAGTTATTTTTTGTGGAGTATTGGTCAATTATGTTATGGATTAAAATTGTTATATTGTTTTAGTTGTGTGTAACTTAATACATTGATCTTGCTTACTCGAACACTTTCGTAAAACTGTTATACGAACGGCTCACGAAAATGTTCATGATTCGTGGAGGTCTTAAAATGAGTTGTCATGGAGGTATTAAGACTAAAATTCATATCGGTTCATAATTCTTCAAATCATTCTGACTGATCACCGCCACGTGAATCTATTAGAAAATAAAGCACTTCATAATTAAAAATATTTTATTAAACCTAAATAAGTGTTTCAGTGTTGTTACATTTATTTGAAGTGCTCACCAAAATGTAATATTTTACATTGATTATAAGTGTTACGAATGTTGTGGGTTCTCTTGATGGGGATCGTGCGCCATTCCGTTCATATGAAATGTATAGAAATTTGTTTTAAAAAATACTCGTCGCCTGCCAGTGGAGGTACGTTATCAGAGACGCAAACTACTCCAAAAAAATTAATATTTGCTTTCTCCAATTACTTCAGCAACATTCACGATTTGAAAAGTAGACGTACTACTATCTTTCAAACATCCATCTCCACTCACACCGGGAGAGTGTCTCAGGGTATCAACTGGTGCCGCTGCAGGGCCTCTGGAGGTCCCAGGTTCGAGTCCCGACCATGACAGGATTTTCGACACTAGCTTGTCAGCTAGGTCGACTTCAGTCGCTATTTGGAGAAGAATTCTGGCGGCCGGCTGCTCTGATGGATAGTTTTCTGTGGTTTCTCCGATCAACACCAGGTGAATGCTGGAACAGAATCCTTAACAAATGGGCCACGGACCGCGCAATCTTTCCTTCTTCTATCTTGTCCTATCCTCACCCCCTTACTTACAAACACACTAACAGGCACTACACTACCGCACATGTCGGGAGACAGGTCAGGATCTTAGAGCTAGTCACGTCTGGGGGCGGTGCCCCGCTGTTGGAAGATAGCTGGTTAGGGAAATCCCCTATAACGACGGTAGGTCAGCGCCGGATCTCGCCATGTAGTGGGGTACCTCCTTTTGTGGAAAAATCGTGCCCCATACTTACGGGACTAATGACCTTAGCAGTTGACGTGCCCAGAATCACTAAGAATCCATCTCCCACTCTCCTTCTCACGCCTTGCATCCCTTTCAACCCCCTTCCCCTCCTTTGGTCCGCTGTCCACGCTGCGCGCCGTCCCCTGCGCAGAGACACTGCGCGGAGCGAAACTTATTTACCCAGTAATAAACGAAGCAAGACACTGGAGGTAATAAAATGAGTCCGGTCGCCTGGTTATGAGGCGCTGGCTGGAAACACGCCCACCGACCGCGTCTAACGATCGGCAGCCTTTTTACTCTCGCGCGGCGCGTCGCGTCGCGTCGCGTCACATCGCGAGAGTAATTAGATGTGAGAGAGCGTTGAGTAAACAATGCGCGAGTGATCAGCCAATTAACGCACAGCACACTCGATGCCAAGGAGAGGCTGTTCTTTTAGCTCATCGACCTTTGTACTTCGCTCATGCTCAATATGATTACATAAATATTAATTTGATGTTCTTATTAGGAAAGTTAATCCAAAATTTTAGCTTACGTCGTTACGTGTGTTAATAATAATAATAATATATTACTAATTATTGAATCTCAGTATTAAATGTATTGTATTCAGTCTTGGCGACTAAACTCTGTTAGACGAAAATAGGGAGTCATGACCGGAAATTTCCCATCTGCACGAAGTTCTCCTGCGTCTCAAAACAGAAATTACTAACTGATTCCTAGTAAAGAAACGCACTGACATTCATTGTTTTCCCAAGCAGCGGTTTTCAAGATTACATCTCGCTCATTGAACCCAATAGCCACAAGTAAAATATCGTCATATTTGAAAAAATGCATTGGAAAATTAAGATTTGCGTTCACTCCAATAGGAGATAGTTTGAAAATACAGCATCCTCCCATTTTGATTCTGTAACTTCAGTTTTGACTTGCATACACTCGAAAATACAAAAGATGTTTCATCAAACGACACTAATAAAAATCCTGTTGATCTTCAAGTTTAGACAGTATTATATTTAATGACCGATATCTGTTCTACAGAAAATACGGGTGAAGGGTTATTCGAAATTCTGAAGAGGACGGAAATACGAAAATCTGCACCTTCTTGTCGTTAAAACTAATACTTTTCGTTATACTTACTGCACAGTTAACCTCTCTACATAGTGTTTGATCAAGTCGTTCGGGGTGGAAAAGGGGCGTGGCTGTTAGAAAAAATAAGGCCGTGTGGAGGAGGCGGGGATGTTCGAGACTGGGCAGTGTTGAGCGGGAAGGAGTAGACGAGTGCAACGGAGTGTGTATCGGGGTGGGAAGGAGCGGGCACATGGGTGCGGGGTGAGGGGGAGTGAACAGAGTGGGAAGGGTCAGAGTTGAGAGGGGCGGTGGTGGGCGGGGCGAGACGCACTCGCAGCGACGCCGCGTGGAATGCGGAAATGCGATCGGCAGCCGCCCTGCGCCCCGCCTTCCCCCTCCCTCCCCCTCCCTTCCCCTCCCCCCCGCCGCCACCTCGCGACGCAGCTGCGTAAAGTGCGCGTAATGGAGGCGCGAACGGGATCTGAGTGGCGGGAAATATCGGGCAGGGGCCGCGCGGAGCAGAAGCGCGGCTGGAGCGCCATCCATTGCCCCCGGCCAGTGCGCGGGCGCGGGGCGCGGGGCGCGAGGCGCGGGGCGCGGGGCGCGGGGCGCGGGGCGCGGGGCGCGGGGCGCGGGGCGCGGGGCGCGGGGCGCGGGGCGCGGGGCGCGGGGAGCGGGGCGCGGGGCGCGGGGCGCGGGGCGCGGGGCGCGAGGCGCGAGGCGCGGGGCGCGGGGCGCGGGGCGCGGGGCGCGGGGCGCGGGGCGCGGGGCGCGGGGAGCGGGGCGCGGGGCGCGGGGCGCGGGGCGCGGGGCGCGGGGCGCGGGGCGCGGGGCGCGGGGCGTTTGCATATTTTGAGCGGTCGGTGTATCTTTATTGCAATCCATTAACAGTTATTGCTAAGGAAGAAGTCTCATCCTTAATAGAATATTAGTCGATACCGCATTCCTGCTGTGGGACCTATTGGGTAATAAATGCCCTTGTTGATCTGTGTTATCATTCAAGCCGAATCCATTTAGGGTAAAGATTTAAGTTTCACTTATGAAATTGATTCGATAATCTTTCAAATTAGTAGAGACTTTGTGTGAGGGGTAGGCCTATCCCTACAATGCGATAGTTTTGAGCTGTAATGTGGTATACATTTTTTAAGGGTTCTAGATTTTTCAGCTGGAGTCTCATGAAAATACGTTATCCTTGTACTTATTTCTCAGCAACTAAGTGATGAATCGAAATTCAGTTTGTCTTCACATAGTATTCCCCTTATTTCATCTGCCTTTCAACGTTTTGTAAACGTTTTCCAAGTTGCTTTTTGCATTTAAATAAGAAAATTATTTCTTGAAGCATTCTACATTTATAAAATGCTTCTTTGCGTTAGCTGCTTTTTTCACAGGAGAAACATTTTGTAAAGCGGAGTTGGAGACACGTTTAAAAAGTAGTAACTTGTTTTTATCATAATATTTCAACAGAATTTGTTTTTAATTGCTAATTTTATTAGCTATTTTTATTACACCAAAATTATTTTATTCCGATTAGAAGACCAAGATTATTTTCATTCATTGGATAATTTACTTTAATATTCACTGACTTTCGTGTCAATCATAAAACGAGTATGTTTCGGATTGAGGGTTAGAAACTCTTCCTGAG
The DNA here is from genome assembly GCA_011170035.1 of Teleogryllus occipitalis. Taxonomy (NCBI): domain Eukaryota; kingdom Metazoa; phylum Arthropoda; class Insecta; order Orthoptera; family Gryllidae; genus Teleogryllus; species Teleogryllus occipitalis. The sequence goes on from BLKR01009219.1 coordinate 55,264, forward strand.
GATAATAAAACACTCTTTAAAGTCTTGCTGAAATAGAGCCCAAGATTACGCCCTGGTTTCCAACAAAATTCATATCACGAACAAGATTGTATAAATCACCCTGAATGAAAAAGAGGTTCATTGCTGCTTGGTTCAAAAGCAGGTTCAACTTGCTGCTCAATATGAGTTCCGGTTGCTGACTCATGTTTCCAATTATCTTTCACAATATCTGTTGGAGGTCGAGATCCAGGAAAGTCGTCCGTACGAGGAATTGGTCTCAGAGCAGATGATAAATTCGGGTACTTTCCGCTGGATTCATTCGACCTCTTCTTCATTTTATAAACGCTAGAATGAATAATAACAAATGGGAATGTGCTAGAATGATAAATACGTCTGTAATAATACGAATAATATATGAAAATGTTATTCGGGTGGCTTCACATGCGCGGGAAATGTCGTGTATGGATTTCCCATTGCCCTTGAAGTTCAATATATATTCCACAAGTTGAGAAGCATTATCGATGTTGTGTTGATGTTTATAACTTGATCTAATGGCAGGTGAAGAAATGAACTATAAGTGAGCAAACAATAATTTTTGTATGAAAAACATTTGTTGGAAAAGAAACTAATTTCGGCAAAACAGATAATATTTCGATGGCATTTCTGAATTCGTGAAACGGATGGAATATACTGATAGCAGAATAAGTTGATATCTAGATAGACGTGACAGGTAAACTCAAATGGCAACCAGCCAATGAACTATTGTTTGAGTCGACGTGTGAGGTCGTGGTTCGTGGTAGGAGCGTGGGCGAGGCAAGTGGACTGGGAAATTGGGGGCGGTCTGGGGGTGATATTTCCCGAAGGCGTGCCCGGGGTCTTTAGGGCCGTATTGGTGACCCCCCACATGTAGATGCATGACGACGTACGAGAACAGGCCGACACAGCCACGCCCACAGCTATGGCTCCATTGCAACGTAGCTATTATCGTTCACAAAAGAGCATTGGTATTTATGTCGCATTAAATTGCGGACATGAGAGGCAATGGCTGGGACACGTGAGACGTTTTACCGACTTCTCTCGTGTTTCTAAAAGATGCCATTGTAGTCCTGAGAACGAAAATTACATGGTACAGGAAAATGAGGGATAATAAAATATAGATATGGAACGCGAGATGATACAGAGAGATCGGTATTTGTACCGTGAAGTTAATCCAATAACGTTTGTTCTCCCAAACAATTCGTTAAAAAGATTACAAACAACAAACCACCTGAACTGGAGAATACCACTCTAGAATACAAAATGGAGATTCATTTCCAAAAAGGAATACGCAATACAAATATCCAAATATGTATAGGAAATGAAATCTTTCCCTTGTAATTTAAGGAATGTATCTTCCTCGTCCATAAAAAAGTGATGACACACTGCAATAGATGTAGAGGTATTACATTGACTGAAAAGGTAACTGAAACCGTATGGATCTATCGTACTACACATTTCACACAATCTTCTTTGCTTGGAAGCCGAGGCCGCGTCGGGTGCCTGCCCTTTCTTCCTCTGAGATTCGACAGAGGGGCGGGGCGGAAGGAGGGTGAGGATGGCGGCGGCGGCGGGGGCGGGGCCGCGCGCCTGAGCGTGCGCTGGGCGCTTCCCGGAACCCCGCGACAGCGGCGGCGGCGTCGCCCGCACAATGGGAGCACGTACGCGATCCTATTCCGGCGGAGTGTGAAGAATTAAAAAGATAAAAAGCGCACTCCGAAGCTCCCGCTCTCTCCACCGCCCACCCCCGCACTCCACTGCTCTCCATCAACTCCCTCCCCCGGCCCTCTCCCCCTAGAACGTTCTCGTTCTCCCATATCTATGGTCTTCTACTCACAACTCGGTTTCACGAGGATGCTGCCGTCCTCGTCCTCGCGGTTTCCTTCATCTTGGACATTCTATTGGGCCCTCACACGTGTACGTGCATATGCCTTGCACGGTCATACTCTCATCACTATCTCCAGCCCTACGCGTCTGCTCTATCGAACTCTTGTCCAAACCTTCGCATTTCCATTTTCTGTCCAAGCCCTCTCCCGCCATCCCCTCTTCTGTCCTTGCGCTCTTCTGCTGTCGCCCTTATTGCCTTTCCCTGCCTGCGTCCTCACCTGCGCCTAGCGACCCCGGAGGTTAAAAAACAGAAGGCGCCGGCGCGCGCTTCTCGGAAACAGATTGGCCGCCGCCACTGGCAGATTGTCCCGGGCGGCCCACACGCCGCCTCAGGATCCTTCCTCCGGCGTCAAGCAGCTCTCGACCGGAACGAGGTTTCTGCAAGGACTCGGCCACTCGGAGGACAAAATTGTACAAAATGCACTTGTTTAATATTATTGTGTGTACGATCTTTTCTTGGAGTCTGGAATTCGGAAATGGCTGGGTTAGCAGATTAGTTATATCGTTCGTAGATTGTGTAGTGTCCAGAATATTTGGCGGGTCTCATTTATTATTATGCAAATATTATCTATTAGAGCAAAAAATAACGAAAAATTGGAGGCGTTTTTGACAAAATTTTGAAAATGTTGTAGGGTCTCACGTAAAGACCTTGGAAAATTAATCCGTTGCGAATTTTAGGGCCACGTTTTCTCCCAGATCCATCGATCAATATTAATTTGGGTGAAACTCCCATGAACAGTGAGATGCAATTGACGAATGACAAATGGACGTTTTGAAAACATAACAACCCACTTTTAGTATTTGATGCTTTTAAAACGTGTATTTCCGTTAAATCTTGATATTAATTTTGAGCAGCTTTATCTAACTTTTTTCTACACTTCGTAAACGAGAAAGTACAGGGCGTCTTGGAACTGCTTTTCACTTCAATGTCACTCAGTATTTTCAGACTAATGTGTAGTTTTCTTTCAATTTTTGTAGTTTATTAGGAACGTTTCATAACGTGTGCTTTTCTGCAGTGCAGTATGGAGGTAGCTGTTATTAAAACGAATTCGAATTTTCAAGTCGTTTATCGTCTTGGACCCGTACCATTGGCCTGCTAATAAATCATCTGGATAATGTGCTTTCAGATTTAATTAAATGTAGTTATCGACTTAGCCCTCGGCGTGGGGAGCAGATGGCGTAATTGTGGCCAAGCAAAGTCTTTTCGTCGGAAGCGCGCACTCGGTGATTAGCAGAGTCGAAGAGAAGGTCGCTTCCCCCACCCCACCCTGCCCTCATCCCCGCTGCCACCGCCACCGCCACTGTGAGCGCCGCTTATTCTCCTCTTCACTTGGGTCTGCCTCTTTTAGACGCACATAAAATCGATGTCTATTCTTGTGAAGCATATTCTGTTCATAATTTTTATCCGGTGAATTGAATTTCTTCACACCGAATCGTGAAGACTTTCTTGGCAGCAAATTGCGTAAATACGTAGCATAAATAGTACTCCTACATTTCCAGGTAGTCGAATTGCATTCTAAATTTTGTTTAAAAAATAGTTCACCATCATTACCAGATTTAATTAAATACTATTCTAATTGATATACAGTATTATTTTAATTTTTGCAAAGTTGTAAATATTGGCGATAGATTTGGAGAAACATTTTGTTAACAGGCAGGCAGTTCTTTTCGAATGAGTAAATGATCGAAACCGTTTTCAATCAAGTTTGCCTTCTTCCTTCCTTTTAATAACTCATTTCTCTGCGTTTCGTTCTTATTCCCACCGTTGAGTGTCATTTTTTGTTTGTTTTTCCGTCGAAAACTTTTTGGGTTTCGTAACTTCTGCGTAAGTGAGGTTCGTTTCAGAATACAGTTTCTTTTTTTTTTTTTTTTTTTTTTTTTTAGTTACTCAACATAATTTTCCATGAACATTATTATTGTTTCCAATTCTAACAATCTTATGCGCTGAAGCCTCTAGCACTGATTTTACGGCATTTTATTCCTTGAAGTTTCTGTGTGGATTCCTTGAAGGGTTCTGCAACAGAGCGTAGTGGTAAATACGTGCCCACTTCTCATCTTTTGGAAGCTGCGCATGTTGAGCGTGATCTTTGTAAGAGATTGCGAGAGGCGCGTGTTGCGCGCGCTAGTGGCACGGAAGAGTTCACATCGCAGGAAATCCAAGCAAGCTCTTCGGCTGCATTCGGATGAACGATCTGACACCGTTGGGTGACTGATCATATTGTGGGATATAACAATGATGACCAATAAGTTTTTTATTGACAATCACCTTGTAAGTGTATTAGTTACAAAACTTAGTAACTAATACACTTGTTTGTAACTAATGTTTTGTAACTAATACACGTACAAGGTGATTGTCAGTAAAATCTTATTGGATCTTTCATCATTGTTATATCCCATAACGAATTGAATGACAATCTGTACCTTTTGTATATTAAAACATGATCATATTGTGTGAAGTTAGCGAATATGCTCTGAAGTTTCTCGCAGAAAATCATATTCGACAGCTCGCAGGCACGCAGTGTAGCTTGAAATTTCTTTCAGTTCGTGTTCAAATCATAACCCTGAAATTTCAGAGTTGGTCCAGTAACGGAATGCAAATGAGACTAATAAAATGCGGCCCGGTGTTGATGCATGATTGGAAGGTCCGTTGTTTCTATCCTCTCAAGTTTAAAAGTGCTATGAATGGGTTTTACATCGACATTACTATTACAACGTTTTGTTGTGAAGCTCCTGTTTGATGGCTGCGTGATCTTTATTGTCTTGTTTCCCATTGTGTTGAGGTCATTTTTTTGAGGGGAAAATTTCACAATGAACTTTACAAAGGTTCTGCATATTACCGAGTATACAAAAAACGTTTTCAATTGGAAAATAAATTCGTATTGCTCTAGTTTGTTTTCACAATCGGTAGAGGAAACATCGTCGGTTTAAATGGTCGCGGTTATTTGACTTCTATTTATAATTCAAATGCAAATTACTTGGCAATTTCCCATAAAACTGAAGCCAGTACCATAAAGTCGCGCTCACGCCTTCAGATTAATTAAACCATGAGGTGGTATTCTGAACGCAAGAGCTAACGGATTTTTCACGGCAGTCGTACTAACGGGGTAAGTCGTTGGTACTATTATTATTATTATTATTATTATTATTATTATTATTATTATTATTATTATTATTATAACATTGAACTTGCACAGTCGAGGCCATTTCCTGGATGAGAATTCTAAAAGTCGATAGCTCTTATTGTTCATATTTGTGGTTTCCTCCGATCAGTTCTAGGATGATGCAGAAAGTACTGTCTGGGGAAACAAGAGGCCAGGGAGAACCGCTAATCTTTCAGTCATTCATACCCGCCCTCTCTCCATTCCACACGATCTGGAAAGTCTTCGACAGTTATTAGAGTACGTGAACGTTTGTACGCGAATGATTGCAGCTTCACTACGCGCACGTTTTGCTGAGCTCTTTTATCGGTAGTTGTGGTATAAGCAGAACCGTGGGTGCGAGTCGTTATTTTGTTAGCATGACTATAAAATCAAATCTTCGAATATTTCTAGTTTTTAAATGTTGCTAACCTCGTTTTTTATATTTAAATTCATCATTGCACGAAGTATTGTGAAAGGGTGGGAGTGGGGATTCTAGAGCTCAAGAAAGCGTGCGCAGATTATATTCCCCCATACATCACATCCCGTTTTTTTGACGAATGCACCTGATGGAAACGCTCCGTTAAACGCTCGGCCGGGGCCTGCGAGCGTGGAGCGCAGGTCCCGCGGGCAGGCGTCCGCGCGGCGCCGCGAGGGCCGGGGGCGGGGGCGGGGGCGGGGGCGGGGGCCGCGGAGCAACGGCCCCGGGCGGCGCCGCAGGCCGACACGAAGACGATGGTGTTGGTGCAGGCGGGGGCAAGGGCGGTGGTGATGGATGCAATGATGGTGCCGATGGCGGGAGATGTGGGGGTGATGGCGATGGCACGAGCGGTGTAGATGCGGAGTGTTGCGGGTGTTGTGGAGGCAATAGCGATGACGGGATCCCAGCGGGGCCGGGGATGCGTGCGGGAGCGGTGGCGGGGGACGAGGAGGAGTTGGGAGCGGAGGTGACGGTGATGGCGAGTGCGGGGACGGTGGTGAAGGCGGAGACTGGGATAGAGGCGATGGCGATGGCGCGGGCGGGGGCGGAAGTGAGGACGAGGGCGGCGGAGAAGGCGCGGGCGCAGGCGGACGGTGATGGCAGGGGCCGCGGGGGTGGGGGGAGGCGGGCCGTCCGTGTGCGAACGCGCGGTGCGCGAGACGTGCAGCCCTCGCCCGCGCCTGACCCGCGCCGCCGCCGCCGCCGCCGCCGCCGCCGCCGTCCGACGCGCCTTGATGAATAGCGCGTAATTACGCGCCTATCGGGAAACAGCGTCGGCGGCCAACGGCGGGGGCGAGGGCGCACGGTGGTTTGGAAGACGTAAAAAGAGGGCAAAATTAATTTTTTTTTTTCAATCTGTCTAATATGCATGGTATAAACATCCGCTAGAAAAAATCGTAAGCTCCATGGTCCTTGCTATGATTTCATTTTGGTTGTTAATTATTGTGGAGTATGCCATCCGAAATGAGAAATGATTACGAAGTCAGAAAGGAAGATAAATTCACCCTATTTTGCCATTCACATTTTTATTGTTATTGTTTCAAAATTGTAATTGTACTGCTCATTGCTTTTCAAATACATGTTTAAAATGTACACCAATGTATTTCATGCAACTTGTGGTATTATTACAAACAACTTGGATATACGTATAGGAATGTTTTTTACCCATCAAAGTATTTTACAATTATTTTTTAACGTGTAATTATTGATTGAGGTAGAGGAAAATAAAGAATGCCGCACTGGCCGCGATCTATTGCTCAATGCACTGCTTCAACGACCGCCTAGAACTTTTTTCCCTCGAAAACCTCGGAAAATGCCGATCAATGTCGCCGGTTATTTTCTAATCCAGTTCACAACCCAGCAGTTTTGCTGCTGCCCAAAATTGTTTTCCTCGCGGTCCCTCCTGTTCTACGACGAAACAGTTCCAAATGTTATTATATTAAGGGAAATTATTTTTGCCCGCTTTCTCCTGAATTCGGGCCACTGTGGGGCGGGGCGGAGGTTCCGGACGGCTCGCGGTTAGCCGTCCGATCCAGCAGTCAGCAAAAGATTGCTCCTCTTGGGGCAGGCAAGCTACGTAATATATAGGTTATTCTTAATTTATTGTTAAATGCTCCTTGACAGAGATCGGTGGGAAATCATTCGGTCGAAAAATTGTTTTAGCAGACCAATTGGTAATTATTTCAGGATTAAAAGCGATATGCAACCCGTTCTATAGAAGCAGTGTTTATTCTAATTTTTCTGATAACATGTTAAGTTTTTTTCCCTGAGTGATAGAATTATTGCTCGAGGGGGCATAGGAGCTTTTTCACTCGAATTCTAGAGCTCTACTGTACTAGTGCCCTTGGTAGTGTTTCGAGAGCGAATTTAAAACTAATATTTTTAAGGGAGCAATCTAAAACGAGGGTGAGAGTCATAGTGCTGTGGACGCTTTTCCTTTGCCGTTCTCATTGCAGAACCAAACTGCGAGTGGCTTTATCATGCACGGTGAATACATTGATGAATATGTTTTATTAATGAAAAAATGATACAGTACGAACCGTGATCCACCAATTGTGGAAATGTGGCAATGGTGGAAGAGGAAACAAGGAGACCCTGAAGTGCGGCCTTCAAATAAAAAAAATACTTCCTTATTGGTCTGTCGGGAACTCCCATTGTGCTCTATAAATTCCACATAAGCCATTTGACATTAGGACTGTTTGTGGAGTAGTGACCATTGACTGGACAGCGGGAACGATCGCGATTCCAAGTCATTCCCTCCCTCGCAGTGTACAGAAGAACATTGAATATTTTTAAAACTCAATGTTTCCAACGTTGGTGCGAATTTAAATACAAACTCTTTATCGACACACGTTAAATGATTTGATTTGATTGAGGCTTGAATTTTTTCTTTTAGTAAATGATTAAGACTTTCCTAAACGATGAAGAGCCTTCACTGAGCCTTAACGTACACTTATTCTGTTTATAAAACTTTAAACATTAATATTATCAAATTTTGTTATTTAAAATATATTATCTTTTTTCTAATGACATGTAATTTTTCTGGTGGCCCTTTTGGATTGGACCCACTGGCTGGCGCTCGCCGCGTGGGTGGAGTTGTGTTGACTGGAGTGACGCCGTCGTCGCCGGCCGCTGCGCGCGCGACCAAGTGGGAAAGCGCGTTTGCGATGGGGCTTCAGAAACAAAAAGGTTGAGATTTTCGTTAATTACAGCAAGCGTGAAATCCGGGAGTTTGAATTTCCCACCACCCTCCAGTGTCGCTCGAATCGCCTCCGCCCCGTTTGCACTCACCACGTCCGCTACCTCGCCTTCGCCGACATCGCCGCCTCCCCCGCCACCGCCGCTGCCGCTTCCACCGCCGCCACCGCCTCCACCGCCGCCACCACCGCCACCGCAGCAAGTGCCGCCGTCGCCACGGTCTCCTCCGCCGCCACCATTGTCTCCGCCGGCGCCGCCGCCACCGCCGCCATCGCTCACAGAATGAAAAAAAACGTCGCGCTGGTCCGCTAAGAAACACAAGAAGGCGCGCGGGGCCGCCACAAAAAGGGAAGGGTTTGATTAAGGCGACAATTTGCATCGGACAAAGTGGGCGGCGGGCGCGGACTCCAGAGGATGGGGGCGGGGCGGTGGGCGTCGTGACAACGGACAGACGAACGGGCACAGCGGCTCGCCGATGCCGGTCTCACGAATGGTAAAGAAGAAGAATGAAATGGCACCTCGGAAGTTTATTCTCCAATTCAGTTTACTTGGTTAGAATAGGCTTTCGCATCGCTTAGGACAGTTGAAGATATTAAATTAAATATAAATGCCTTGGGATGTTTTGGAATGCGAGGGAAAACAAATCCAAATAATCGGGTTTCGCGAATCTTTGCAGAAACGAAGAGAGGAAGATGAACTCTCTGCTTATAAGATCAGTCATGATATAATAATAGTAATAATAATAATAATAATAATAATAATAATAATAATAATAATAATAATAATAATAATAATAATAATAATGCCTTTATTGATATGGCGAGGCTCGGGCCATCAGGCCCGTTCTTCCGCCTGACCACATGTCAGATGCATACAAAGATCTAACATGTAATATTATATACAAATGTAAAAAATATATTTATGTTGCAAGTAGCTAGTAGAAACCAAGTATAATTTAAATGCAGCTTTTAAAAAGATAAATGAAATATTAAAATAGATACAGAAATGTGGCAAATTTTGTTTGACGAATTATAAATTCATAGACGGAAGTTAAAAACAAGTTGAGTTGAATAGCATTGCTCCAAAAGTTGCGCGCTACGCGGCAGCCTGGTATTCACCCCGAGCGACTGTAATCTTTTAATACAGAAACACACCACCTCACTCGCCGCTCGACATAAAATACGACATAACATAAATATCGACATAATATATGATAGACATAAAATACTGTCTCTCTAAATTATCAATGAGCCGCCAGCAGAACTATTGTAAAAATTCATGGAAGGATGTAAAATCAGATATTGTAAATATTTTCAAAATATTTCTTTTGGTAACCAGACAGTTAGCAATTGGAAACATCAATCTGCATCATTAGCAAATAATTCACTTCAGCGGAACAAAAACTTTAAAAATAATTTTGAAGAGTAAATAATGATTAGTAACTTTCCTTCCGTTAAAGTGGTATGGTGTGATTTTATTGCAATATTGTAATTTTATTTATAATTTTACGCAAATAATTTTTATTTTAATGCGATTCGTTTATTTTTTTAAGTTTTAATTTTATTAAATAAAACTCTTTGTCGCTGCGATGTGTCTGATTGTTTCATTAATGAATGCCAATGTTTATTTCTTGTGTAACTTTATAAATAAATTGTAAGGAGTCATTTACATTCTCAACGAACTTACTACAATGCCTACACTGAACACAAACAATGGTAAATGATACCTCACCACCAGCTTCCTCCCTAACCACCAGACTTTCCAAATGAACAGCTTCGGACTGTGAAGCGGTGTCATTAATGAAGAGATTGTATTTATTGTGAAGGCTATAAATCCATCCAGTAAATGTAAGCGAATAAAATTAACGTTAAAATAAAAGCATGCTGTTATTCCGTTGCACCATTCTAAGTGATAAAACTAAAGGCAATCGTATACCTAATATAAAAAAATAATATTTAAACATAAATGTTAGCAAACTGCAGTCATTCATTTTCGTCCAAACGTGACTTCACAACAATATATTTTGTATGACTTGGGAACTCAACAAAAGTCAACCGTTTTGTCAAAAACGGGCCACTACGTATTGTTAGAACACAAATTGCACTCCATCGTCCCCCTCGAATGAAACACTCTATACAATTACTCATCGCGTCCATGGTTTCAAGCATATTCCCATGACTTATAGGTGGCTGCATATGCGTTAATGTTCTGGTTATTGTTAATGGTGGGTTTTTATGTTAAAGGTACGTACTGTATTTATGTCCTCACGTCCACGTGAACGTTTGCTTTGCAAATGAACTTGTAGGAGGATCCATGGGGTAGCCATCAGAGTGCACGGTATTTCACCCCCGTGGCCGGGGTACCCTCCCTGTCCTATCCGTGTCGAATTTCTATGGTCAAAAAAGGTTCGCAGCAAATTTCCTAGGGGTTTCCACATTTTTCTCCATTATTGTACTCATGATTCACATCATAATTATGATCATTGTCAACATTCACATCATCTGCACGTGTCAACACTAGGTGATTCACTAGGACGCCCTGAGGAATGCATATTCAAATCTGCCTTCGAAACTGCAATCATTAGGCCACTCTCCCGAAATGCACGCTGAGCTCAAAATAATAAACCCTAATCGCAAGGACGACCATTGGCCGCGAAGTGCGGCGTTGGGCCCTTTGTGGTCTTCCGCGGCCCTGTGGCCGCCTTCTTTATGCCCAACCTTCCCTCGCGCGCGAAGGCGGCGCTTAACAAGTAGCTATACTGTAATTTTATCCTCAGCATTGACAGGAATTCAGAGGTCGCCCATCGAGATGTGTCTGGAGATTGGATGCGTTCCACATAAGTTGTGGCCGCGGCCGCGGCGGCCCGGCTACGGTGCGGTCACGGGATAAAACGAACAAGGAAACGTACACTGCTTCGCCACCCCGCCCGGCACCACGCCCCTCTCGCCGCTCCCCGCCCTTGCCCCGCCCCGCCCCGCCCCGCCCCGCCCCTACCCACCCCACCCCACGCGCCCCAGCCGCGGACGGTTCTCGGACGCGCGCAGATCGCCCCATTTTGCACGCCTCGCCAGGACGCTGACCTGGTCCACATGGACGCGGGAGCAGCAGGCGGAGATGGCGATGGGGTCGGTAACGGAGGCGGCTCGAGGCGGCCACGCCCCTTTCCCGCCCGCTTCCCGCTCCCCGCCTCCGCCGCTGCCTCCGCCGCCCCGCGCGGCGTCGCCCACCGCTCCCGCGCCGTCGCTGCTTTCCCAGCCGCGTGTTCCTATTAAAACATTAATTAGATCACATTTATACCGCGTCGCATTAATTTCCTGTATTTCTGAATAATTCCCGGATCGGCCGGAGAGCCGCTGCCCGCCGCGCCGCCTTTTTGCCCCGGCCGCCGCTGCCGCCGCCGCCTCGTCGTTATATTTCATTTGCACTTGGGCGGCCGCCAAGGGAACGCCATTTTAGATGCGCGCGGCCGAGTCGCGCTATAACCTAACGCAGGCAGGAGACGGAGACGGAGACGGAAGAGCGGTGAGCGATGCGATCCGAGGAGGAGTCTGGGGGCAATGGAGCGCTGCAGGAGGAAACGGGGTGAAGCGAGGTTGATTAAGACGCAGCGGACCGGGACGGGGTGGTATTGATTGATTAATTGATGTTACCGAGAACGTCAACTGCTATGGTCATTAGTACCATTAATCCAGTGAATGTTTCAGCACTGGTGGCTGTGTGCTTCCCCGACTGGAGGCTGAGATCCGTCGCCGAACTACACGTCAGCGTGCGGGGGATTTTCCCTTCCAGATATCCTCCCCAAATGTGAATCGTCTCAGTCAGGTCTAAGCTCTAAGGTCTAAGCTCTTGACTGGTCTCCCGACGTACGTGGTTGTGTAGTCCGTGACTGTGTGTGTCTGTGTAAGGGGAGAGGATAGAAACAGGAAGGAAAATATCTTTCGTTTCGTGGCTCGTTTCTTAGGGCTCCGACATCAGCTGGTGTTGATCGAACAAACCACGGAAAAATGTTGATGGCAGCCTGGCGCTTGAATTATCCTCCAGATTGCGCCTGAATTCGATATAGGTGGTGTACAAAATGCGTTCCCGTCAGGACTCGAATTCTAGCACCTCCCGGCCAGAGTCCTTGCTGTCAGCGGCAATGCTGAATCTGAGCTAACTCAGCCCGTGGGGCGGGGTGCGGATCGGGGCAGGAAGCGAAGCAGAGGCCACGGCAAGACTAGCGCATTTGGGTGAACGTGAGGGGCCACAAGCATACAGTAGCCACATAGAGTGCCCCGACGGTCTGTTATCTTTCCAGTTTCCGTTCCCCCGCGGGGTACATTGCTGGTGAGTTGTTTTTCTCTATATGTAATAACACATTCAGTTTCTGGTGGGTCTTTGCAGTTTATGGACACTTGCCTACTATCAGTATGCGTAGTGTTAAGCTAGTACCTGAATTTTATTTTCCTAACTCCACGTCGAGATTTTATTACACCCCTGAGCTATCTGGTCACTACATATGACAACTTATTGCTTTAGGGCAAGTAATGCGTAATGGAAACTCAATGTGATCGCTTGTTACCAGTTTGGGTTAACATTTTCTCCGTTGTTCCCCGAAAGATATTTCCGGAACATTGTGATACTTTCGAAATTGAAGTTTGTGGATATATTTTGTTCCAGAAATCGCAATGACGGTATCGATTATAATCAATCGATAACATCGTGGAATCGATTCAAAAAATCAGAAAGGAAAAAAATTAATTACCGAATCACGATTAAAAAACAAAAAACATGTATGATAAACAAATCCACCGTAATAGGTATAAAAAAAGAAGCCAACTTCTTTCCTCGTATTCAAGTAATAAGATTTTTGACGCTGCTCATTTACGCATTTTAAATCTGTGTAATGAACGATCTTTTAAAATTATCTGTATGCCATGTAAAATGTGTAGTTTTTCTCTAATTTAAACTATGAACATGCATTACTCGACTTTGGAAAAATCCAGCGATTTCCCGGAATTAATTTTTGCGCCTTCGTGATATCGATTCTACATATTGTACAGATTGACGTATTTTAATATCTCTATGCCTATACATACGTATTTTTTTGCATGAGATGTGTAAGCTTGCCACGCTATACGTTTTTACCTCGATATTCAATTTCATAATACTGAAATGTCTTAAAATGCATTATTCGATTTTTTGATTTCATTGTTCATAGCGACATTGCATATTGTTATCGGTTAAGTTTATCAATTTGGTTCATCTGTTATACATGAAGTGCGCTAAATATTCTAGTACTTTGTAATGTATTTTGTGGGCTGTCATGTTAAAGTGCTTTCTTAGACTCCTCCAATGCCGTCGTCTTCACTCTCCCGCGTATCGCCATGTCTAGGTGCGCTCACTGCACGCATTGCTTGTGCGTCATCGCTAGCCTGCGACGAGAGACGGGGAGCGAGGGGCGGTGGGCGATGGCGGTCGCTTCCTGCTCGCGCGAGGCGGCGGCGGCGGCGGCGGCGGCGGCGACGGCGGCGCGTGGGAAGGACCGCATTGCGAAGGAGCGCTTTTTGCCGCGCGCTGGCCGCTCGCCGCACCTCCACGCACCCCGCCCCGCCCCGCTCCGATCCGTCACGCGCCTACTCGCCCCACATCAGCCTGCCCCTCTCCAACGCGCCCCGCTCCAAACCGTCCCGCTTCATCCCGATCTACTCCGCACCACATCGTCCCATCTCAGCCCGGCGCGTCTCTCTCCGCGCCGCCGTTGCCCGCCCCGCCGTTCCCCGGGGTTCCGTTCCCCGCGCCGCCGTTCCCCACGCCGCCGTCCCCCGCGCCGCCGTTCCCCGCGCCACCGTCCCTCTCTCCGCCGTTTCCCGCTCCGCCGTTCCCCGCGCCGCCGTTTCCCGCGCCGCCGTCCCCCGCGCCGCCGTCCCCCGCGCCGCCGTCCCCCGCGCCGCCGTCCCCCGCGCCGCCGTCCCCGCGCCGCTTTTCCCCGCGCCACGCCGATCCCCCGCGCCGCCGTACCCGCGCCGCCGTCCCCGCGCCGCCGTTCCGCGCCGCCGTCCCCGCGCCGCCGTCCCCGCCGTCGTTCCCCGCTCCGTCGTTCCCCCGCTCCGTCGTTCCCCGCTCCGTCGTTCCCCGCTCCGTCGTTCCCCGCTCCGTCGTTCCTCGCTCCGTCGTTCCCCGCTCCGTCGTTCCCCGCTCCGTCGTTCCCCGCTCCGTCGTTCCCCGCTCCGTCGTTCCCCGCTCCGCCGTTCCCCGCTCCGCCGTTCCCCGCTCCGTCGTTCCCCGCTCCGTCGTTCCCCGCTCCGTCGTTCCCCGCGCCGCCGTTCCCCGCTCCGCCGTTCCCCGCTCCGCGGTTCTCCGCTCCGCCGTTCCCCGCTCCGCCGTTCCCCGCGCCGCCGTTCTCCGCTCCGCCGTTCCCCACTCCCTGTTCCCCTGCTCCGTCGTTCCCCGCTCCGTCGTTCCCCGCTCCGTCGTTCTTTGTTCCGCTCTATTCAACTCCATTTCTCTCCTCTTGTCTCCCCTTGCTCGGTTTTTACAAGCTCTGCGCTTACCCGCTCGGTCCCTCCACGCTCCGTTCTCCTCTCGGTCTTCTCTCACCTTTACTCGCTCGGATCCGCCCTGCCCCGGTCTGGTTCACCTTGCCTCATCCTGCGTCATAATGCCTCACCATGCCTCAGCCAGTCTCACCCTGCCCTGCTCCACCGTACCTTTGCCCTGCCCCATACATCCCCTACCCGTTCTGCATCGTCTCCCTTCATCGAAACTATGCCCCACCTCGTCCAGTCCCGCCTCGTGAATTCCCACTCCGATACAGCCTTCCGATGCTACACCGCGCCACACCACATTTACCTACAAGGCTCTGCTCTGCTTTGCTCTGCTGTGCGCCACCCGCTCTACTGCACCCCGCTCCATCCTACTCCAGTTCCTCGTTTAACCAAAGCACATCGTTCTCTGGGACCTCGTTCTACTCTGTTCTGTTCCAAACGACATCGCTTTTTCCGCTCTATACCCGGGTGAGTTAGTTCACCACTAGCATTGACACTGCAGCGACTCTCATTCGGAGGGTCCTAAGGTTCGGATACTGTCGGTGGCGGTGACAGGATGCGATACCGATTTCGACATTAGTGATATAGCTATGTTTAATTCACTTGCTGTCTGGAGGAGTATTATTGCGGGCTGCGCGCGATCTTTCCTTCTTTCTTGTCCTCTCCACTCCCCTTACACATACACACACATCCATTTCACTACCACCCATCTCGTGAGACGAGTCGGAAGCTAAGAGCTAGTTTCCAAAAGGGCGGGGCCCCGATTGGGAAGATACCTGGAGTGGGTTCACGAGTCAAACTGTAGGTCGGCGCTGAATCTCAGCGTCCAGCGGGGCAGCTACATCGCAACCTCCGGAGGTAAATCATTCACTGCACGAACGGGGCTAATGACCATAGCAGTTGACAAGTACGGAAACATCAATCAATCAATCAACCAACCAACCAACCACTCTATTCCTGCCTGGTCGGCTCTGCTCTGTTTTCTCTCGCTGTGATCCCCACCTGCTGCTGCTGTCCTTCCTGCCCCTCTTGGAAAACCGCATTGAATTTCCTCGCACCAGTTTGCGGTGTTATGAAACGAACACCCCCTCCCTCCCTGTTAGGTTTCGTACGAATTAATCAGTCGCGCCAAAGCTAATTATATTTCATTACGGAAATTCCATGAATGATCGTAATTGCGGGAGTGCGTTCGCCGGGCAGTGGAGGGGAAAGACGTGGGAGGGGGGAAGCCCCTGAGGCGCATTGGAGGTTGCGATCCACTGACGTCTCCTACAAATCGCGCGTCCCGTTCATTGCGACAGGAGAGCGAGCCTGGGGCGGCGGCGGCGCAGGCGGTGGGGGCGGCGGCGGATGAGGCAAAGGGGCTGGCGGCAACTTCGCGAATTCGTGGAATGCGGTCCGCGGACCCGCACGCAAACTGGAGAATGTGGGCGCAAAAGCGGCTAAAACCGCGACCCGCCACACAAATATACGCGGAACTGAGTGTGACGCACTCAACTACAGTAAGAATAGACATGAATGCGGATTTTACGCCGTGAAATTGAGTTTTTCTTGCAGGACGACGTGTTTTTGACGCGACAAGGAAATGTAAATGTTGAATGGTTACCTTACGTTGCGAATGATGAGGGCGTCATCTTCACCTGATTGTGACTTCTGCATACTATCCAAATTTGTCAATGATTGGTTTTGTTATTAACGCTGGTTTTACATTTGTTCGAAAAGCCTTGCCGGTAGTTGATGACTACCTTAACTTTCTGAATTTTTTTCACCATTCCTGTTGTTCTGTGACGTCTCGAATATCTCCTGCCCGTCCACGCCCTCCTTT
Source organism: Teleogryllus occipitalis (assembly GCA_011170035.1). NCBI lineage: Eukaryota > Metazoa > Arthropoda > Insecta > Orthoptera > Gryllidae > Teleogryllus > Teleogryllus occipitalis. The sequence goes on from BLKR01009219.1 coordinate 71,833, forward strand.
GTCCCCATCCCGTTGCCATCCCATTGATTCCTGTCACCGCCTCTGACTTCCTGTCGTCCCTAGTTGATCTATCGCCCCCTGTCATCCCGTGTCATCTCCTGCCTGTCGATCTGTCGCCTCCTCTCGTTCTGACGACCACAATCTCTCCACCGCTCCTTATCGTCATCTTCGCCCCCTGTCTCCTGGTCCGCCGCGCCGTGTCGCATGACCCGTGCCGTGCCGTGCTGTGGCGAGCGTCGTGCGTTCCGTGCGGGCCGCGGGAGCCATTGGGCCGCCTGCCACCCGCGGCGGGCGCGGCGACGCCATTAGGCCGTCAGCCGAGGCTCATCGGCAGACGACGTAATTGGCAGGTGGCGGCGGCGGCCAGGGCGGCGGTGGCCGGACGGAGGCGGCGGTGGGTGACGCCTGTCGCGGGAGCCGCCGTCGCCCTAAGAAACGCATACTCGCGTAATTGTCCCGCGGACGCCCGGCCGCACAATTAGCTATAAATACTCGCCGCCGCCCCCTCCGCCCCCGACGCCGCCGCTCTTCGCTCCTCCCCCCCTGCCCCGCCTCTCTCCGTACCGGTCCTGCGCGCTCCTCCCCGCTCCACCCAGCCGTGGCGGCGGGGCGCGCGTCCCGCCGTCTGGCCCTTCGGAATTCGCCTCCGCGGAAAATCTCCCCGGGTGCTGGCTGGCGCGAAAACGGCCGCTAATGGCTGTCGCCTGAGAAGCCTTGAGGCCGGGGGCGCTTCGGGACATAGCAGGCGCCGCCGAGCGCAGAGAGTACGGGTCGCGCACTTTTCACCCGATTGGGCAAAGGAAAGACAGCGATGTTTCAATTTCCAGCCCTCATATTTGACTTGAACCAATTTCTTCAATGGTATTGAACCGAATCAAAGGCGCTAGACATGTACCAGGATTTGGGAATACGCAGTGGTCGTTTCTGCATATCTTTCACCGTGTATTGATCGCTTGACAGCTCCGACGAATGATTTTTTTTCTTCGCCAAATTGAATTGTTTGGGTGGCCAACACTTCCAGACCAATGAGAACCTCAAAGCATAATTCAGGCTCATCTAACATCACTGGGGGAAGGTTCTTCGAAGATAGAATTAAAAAGCTCGTCCGCAGATAAATGCCTGAATCTTGTATATGATGATGTAGAAAAATAAGTGGTTGTACATAACATCAAAATAGGCATTTCAATCTAGCCTAACATTCTGAACTCCGAACTCAAATCAAAACTGGGTTACCCATTCATTCATTTCTAAACGCATTCAGCAACCTCATTTTTTATAGAAGTTCAGGGAGGCCGTGGTCTCCCTGAAAATTTCGAAAGATGTGCCGTAGTCCGACGGTATAAAACATTTTATTTCCGTAAATATGTTCAATCACTTATTTTCCCCCTTTTTTCAACACGCTGGAATATTGTTATTGAGCATCTGGGGAAGAGGCTATGCAAATCATGTCAACCCTGTTCAGCATACAATCAATTGTTTGTATTAATTATCATTGAATATTTAATTTTATTCTCCTGTTATGATTTGTTGACACATTGGTAAAATGTTTAGGCAAATACAAACGTTTAATGAAACATGGGGCCGAGAAGCGTCCAGAAATGTAGTTGCCTTCTCTTGTATTAAGCCGCACACGCTTGGTTATAGTACACTGAACTTTATCAATCCTCAATAAAATGAGTTTAAAATGGAATTAATTTGTTACTTTGAAAACACGTAATGTATTGCCGACCCTACTGACAAATAGTCAATATCTTCCCCCCCTGTTCAGTGTGTACGTATGATTCAATTCTTAAGAAAAAGGTATCCTTAATACCTTGAAAAATATGAGTGTATGTATGTATCTGGTTTACGTATCTAGTAGCCCCATTTCCTTAAGCGCTTCTGTGTGAACTGCATTACTACGTCTTGAACCATTCAAGCATGACAAGAGGTCCTAAAATTACATGACTTGTCCTCTATATCATTTTCACACCTTTCATCTACTTGTGATAATTTCTCAATTTCAATATCAACAAAATATCACTGTGGTATTAACGCGCGTCTATTTAATGTTGCACAATGACCTTTCAGTGAATTAAACAATGATTCAATAAATTAGTATTGATGTAAACGATGATCTGAAAGCTTTTATATGAACGTATTTCTGTACATTGTTTATTACCACTGTCGTGACATGTGCTACATTGCGCAGTACTCGCACAAGATGACGTAAATTTATTATGTTAAAAGTACATATCTACCTGACTTGTGTTCTTAGTAGCTATCGTGGCGCATGACGCAAGAGTTTCTTACTTGCAACACTTCTTTCTTGCATTCCTTGTGTTGCTCGTTGTTTCCTTGCTGGTGGAATGAAGGAAGTCGAGCTCCTTCATCTTTGTCAAGCTTTATTGCCTATGCGTGAGAGGATATGTTACTACAGCTTAAAGATCAGTGGAACATGGGTTATTAAGTTAGGATCCTCAAAGCTCGAAACCCATAACTATTGGAGGTCTCAGTTTCAAACCTCGCCTTCTTTATTTAATCGAACACATTAAAAATCTGTGTTAGATTTTTAAATTTCATTATTAGACTTGACCTCCAGTCATTCAGGAATTGTATATTTTGTGTTCTTGAAATCATAAGTGCACTAAAACGTAAAAAGGAACATTATCGTCCAACTGTATTTCTTAAAAATTTCATGATGAATAAATGTTTTATATCGAAAAAATTATTAAGCGTTGGTTTTGTGTTCGCAGTTGGTAAGCATTATTACTATCCCGAATTTTAAGAAAATGCTGTTTAACAAATATGGTAAAATGAAAGATAATGAATTTTTTTTATTATATATTACTGTGACAATGCACTGTACTATACGTAATGCCTTAAAACATGACATCAATAATTATTTATTTATTTAGTCAAAAACTGTATGTGACGTAGGGGGAAGAAAATCATCTGCGCACACTTACTTGAGTTTCAGAATCCCTTCCCAATAATTTAATTATTAATAGTTGAAAGATAAAAAATAATAATAATAATAATAATAATAATAATAATAATAATAATAATAATAATAATAATAATAATAATAATAATAATAATAATAATAATAATAATAATAATAATAATAATAATAATAATAATAATATTTCAAAAACTAGATATTTTCGTTGCCGAATTATAGAACACATATTTGTAACGGTAAACGAACGAACAGATTTGATTTTTCTGTATTGCTAACAAAATAGAAACTCACCCTAAGTTCTACTACCCCTACAAGCAAAAGGAAAGCTCAAGCGTGCTCATAGTGAAGCTACATTTACGTCCAGAAGCAAATCAATATTAATATACATTTTAGATTATTGTTCCTTTATTGATTGTTTACTGTTGGGTTACAGTAAATCCAAATGATGATGATGATCATGATGATCATAATATAATAATAATAATAATAATAATAATAATAATAATAATAATAATAATAATAATAATGGTGATGATGATGATGATGAATGAAGGGATACGAGCAAAATCTCTAGCTGAAATCCTGATTAAAATAGTTTTTGTTACAAGAGAGCAGATCAGAGCTGGAGGAAACATTCAAAGATTATATTTCACCCCAATACGTCACAAAGTTTTGACTGTTTTTAATGTTAAATACGTAAATGGAATTGTATCTAGAGTAGTGATTTTGAAGGTGGGGAGCGCGGCGAGCGTGCACGAGACGCGCGTCGGGCGAGTGCGCGTGGGCGCTGAGGCGCACTGGGAGCCGCAGGCCGAGGGCCCACAGCCGAGCTCCGGCGCGCACCCTCTCTCTGCCCGCCCCGCCCCGCCCCGCCCCGCCCCGCCCCGCCCCGCCCCGTCCCGCTCCGCTCCGTTCCGGGCCGTTAACGAAGCATGCGACGCGATGCTCAGGGCGGTTTGCCGCTTTGCCGCTGGCCGGGCGTGTAAGTGTGGAAACATTCGAACCAACACGCCATTCGTTCCGGGCGCGGGGTGCGACGTGGGGCGGGGCGGCGGGCGCTACGGGCCGGCGCCCTCCCTCGCTGCGCCCCGCCCACGCCCCCACCCCCGCCCCCGCCCGCGCCCCTGCCACACCCTGTGCGTCTCACGAGCTCTCCTCTCTGGTACCACTGCACTCCCTTCTCTCCGTTTTCAAAGACATCATTTTTCCCCTCTTCGTTACATCTTCTTTTTCCCATTCTTCTCTTCCTCCTTTATCAATTCCATTGCCATTCTTGCCTATTCATCGTTTCATTCCTTTTCTTCATTTCATCTGTATCAATTTCATTCTCCTTTTCCTTCGTTTTATTTTTCTTCTTCATCTGCTTTTCCTTTATCTTTCTGTTCACTTCATCTTCTTTCTCTTCACTTCATTCATTTTCTTTCTGGAGCTCCGCTCAATTCTAACTGCTCGATTGAATTTTCAAGTGCTTTTTTGAATTCTCACAAGTACGCGTAAAACTCGTTTTTCGCACATAATAGCTTCTTGGCCTGTTTTCTGTATAGATTTGTAGATTGTGTGAAACTAATTGCTGCAAACCAACATCAGAGCGAATAAGAATGCGCCGAAAGTGACCCAGTTCCTCGTTGGCGGAAGCACTACGAGCAGCCGCGCGGCGAGAGGCAGTCCGCAGCGGATGACATACGCGCCGCTCCACAAAAGCGCTGTCAATCAAGGCCGATAAACGGCCGCGTCTTCCTGCTCTTCCGGCGAAGCGACCTCCTTCGGGCGGAAGGGAGCGGCAGCGGACGGCGGTGCGCGCAGCTTCGCATTTCCCCGCCCCGCACCGCACCGCACCGCGCCCGCCACGTCCCGCCACGTCCCCGCCCCCACCCCGCCCCACCCCGCCCCGCCCCGCCCCCGCCCCGCCCCCGCCCCGCCCCGCCCCCGCCTCTGCCCTGCCCCGCCCCGCCCCCGCCCCTGCCGCCAACAGCGCTCGACCGAGACGGTGTTTAACGCGCTCTGCCCTTCGCTTTCGCTGATTAAGTTTTTTCCCTTTTTCCCGCTTTTTTCTCTATTTCCTCTTCCTCCTCTTCGCCATTTCTTCTTCCTTCCCTTCTTCTCAGTTTATTCTGCCTCCTCTTCGCCGTTTCTTCTTCCTCCTCTTCTTCATATCTTGCTTCTCATCTTTCTCCTTTTTTCTCTTTTCATACCAGGAAGTTTTAGGAAACCAGAGTAGAATAATAAGTAGGATACTCGTGGTCTGCTGAAATAAAATATACTGTCAATCGAACAAGGAGACCTAACATGTGATGGTCGTCATTTCACTAGAAAATGTTATAAAAATTTTCCAAGATTGAACAATCTTTCGTTAAAAATGGTCGTGTTATTTATAAAACATAGTGCTTTAATCTAACAAAATAATGAACTGCAGACGCCCGAAGGGTGATTTTAGCGAGACAACCACCATGGGAATATGTCTGTTTTACACTTTTGGGTGGGAGCGTGTCGGTTTTAATCCTTCCGAAACGGCGCGACGCGCACGGATCCTGGGTTCACCGCGTTTCCTACTTAACGGAACAACATTCACCTTCAAATTGAGTCCCCTGTAGGTTTACGCATAGAGAAATGTTCAGAACAGGATCATTATTAACCTGTTTCCTGAAGGGAATCCGGTACCGATAAGTAAGTTGGTGACTATTTTGCCTTGTGAAGTTGTGATTCCAGAGAGTCGTGTCTGTTCGGGACGGGTAATACGGTACGGGTAAAACTGCCAAGTATTCCGAACATGCATGGTCCCTTTATGCTTTCCTCGAGGGGAGATGTGTCGCCACCTGCAAGGCCGTTGCCGGTTGCCGTCGCTCTTTGCAGCCTTTGCGGCTAGTGCGTGCCCAGGCGGCGAGGCTCATCCTCTGCCTGCCTGCCCGGGCCGCTCGGCCAATCACGCCACAAATATTAATTTCCACTCAAGAACTGCCAGGCTGCCGACCCGGCCTGCCTCCGCCGCACGCCGCTCGCTCGACGGCCCGCCTTCCCCGCCCCCGCCAACCCCTCCGCTCTGTTCGCCACCCCGTGCCGCCCCGTCCCGCTCTGCCCGCGCGGCGCCTCCCTCCAATCTGGATATAATTATCTCCGGATTTCTCGATCCGCCCAGTTCATTTAATTCGGGAACGCTCAAGTAGCTGATCTTATTCCAGCCGTCTCGGGCTCGCTGGTTTAGTTGGGCGGGGCGGGGTGGGATGGGGCGAATGGCGTCGGGCAGAGCGGAGCGGAGCGGTGCAGGGCAGAAGCGGGGCGGGGAGGGCGGCAGCAGCAACCGTGCACGCCGCCGCCCGGGGGCTGGTCCCTCTCCCCCAATTGCCCTCCCGATCGCTTACTCTGGCCGTTGCACGAGCAGCCGCTGACGGCGACGTCGGATTGAGTGCGTAACCTGTTAAACGCCGTCAATATAGCTCGTGTGCTGATCCGGGCCCAGCGCGCCACAAACCGCCCCACAGCGGCAGGCTACTTGGTGTGCTGTTTATTATGTGCACTGAGTTGCGATAATGGTTGCCCATCGTGAGATCGTGCTGCCGTGAGATGCTTTGGCTGAAGTTGAGCCAATACCTTCCCACAAAGGGCCGCTTTCATTCCGTTTCGAGTGATGTCTTAATACTATCGAGGGCTTGTGAATCGAGTTAGCCAAATTTCGAACCCAAGTGGAACGACTGCTCTCGATCAGCGCTTTTATTAATGCATTCTGACTTGACATTAACCTTTTATGATCGTAGATGAGCTCACGCCTTAATTACTCAGAGATGGAGTTTCGTATTAAACGAAATAGCTCTACTAAAAACGTTACTCATATTATAACTCAAGTGTACATCACATTGTTTTTCTATGTATGGGAATTCGGGTGATAATCCTCGTGAGCAATGTATGTGAACGTATCAAAAGCCGCGGTTTGTTACAAATTTAAAGAATAGAAAACATATATATGAATATGAATTAAAGTTATAAGTAAGAAAGAAGTTAAGGAAACAAATCTATTTGAATTTTGTTGTGTTTTTCGTTAGTAAAACAGTTTTAGAAACGTTTCACGGGAAACAGCTCTTCATTAAACGCCAGTTCGCTTCCCACTCATAATGATCATAATAACAATATTTCTATTTCATATTGTTAATGAAGATTCAAACGATTTTAATTCTTCGTCTCAGTGCTAATAAACGATTCTCCCTAAAAGACGTACATACTCACATGAAGTAGGAGGAAAAACTGTTGCACTCTTGCGTCAAGGATGACGCATAGCAGGTCGGGTGGAAGTTGATTCATCTCCGCTGCGACCGGTGTCTGTTGCCCGCGTGCTTTCCAGCTTGGCACCTGTAATTGGAGGCCGAGAGCAAGGGCAGCGTTTTTCTGCAAATACATCTCCCCTCCCCCGTGTGCGCCTTTGCTCTGGTCTTCCCCCACCTCGTGTTGGCGGAGCGTAGAGCGAACGGTGTACGGAGCAGGGCGAGGCCGGGACGATGCAAAGAGGTTTATCGATTGATGTTTCCGGGCACATCAATTGCCATGGACGTTTATCTCGTTAGGGTTGCGAATGTTTATCCCCGGAGGTGGCGGTGTTCCTCCCCTGATTGAAGGTGGGAAAACCCACACCAGTTTGCGAGAGTTTCTCCACTAGGTATCGCCTCCCAGCGGGACACCGCCCCAGCCGGAACAAGTTCTTAAATTTTCAAATCGTCTCCCGACATGTGTGGTGTGTAGTGTGTAAGAGGAAAGGAAAAGGAAAGAAAGATCGCGCGCTGGCCCGTTTCTTAGGGTACTATCCATCAGTCGCCTGGTATTGATGGAAGAAAAGACGGAAAACTACCGGTAACAGCAGCTGGCATTTAGAAATCTCGTCAGCGGCTGAATTCGACCAAGCTAAAAAGATAGCTAGTGTCGAAAAAACACCGCCGCCTGGGCTGGAACCTTGGAAAGGTGCCGATCAGAGTCACTACAGATTGATTGATTGATTGATTTTTTCGTGTTTCCGGGCGCGTCAACTTCTTTGGTAATTAGTCCCGTTAGTGAAGTGCATGTTTTTTCACGGGAGATGGCGGTGATCTTCCCCCGCTGGATGGTGAGATCCGACGCCGACCTACCGACGGCTGGTGGGGTTTCCCCCTAACCAGGACTCTCCCACCAGCGGGGCAACTCCCCGGCCGGGACAAGCTCTAAGTCCCCGAACGGTCTCCCGGCATGTGTGGTAGTGTACAGCATGTTTGTGTGTGTGTAAGGGGTGAGGATAAGACAAGAATGATGAAGGAAAGATCGCGCGCGTTCCGTGGCCCGTTTGTTAGGGTACTGCTCCGGCATTCGTCTGGTGTTGATCGGAGACACCACGGAAAACTACCGATCAGAGCAGCCGGTCGCTAGAATTCTCCTCCAGACAGAGACTGAATTCGACCTAGCTGACAAGCTAGTGTCGAAAATTCTGCTGCTGTCAGGACTCGAACCTAAGACTTCCCTGTCAGAGGCGCTGCAGTGACATCAGTTGATGCACTGAGCTACCGCCCCCGGTGTCACTACAGAGATAGCGGCAATACCGTCTCTGAGCCAACTCAGGCTGCTAGACAGGGAAGTGGGCGGGCAGATGACGCTGTTGCGTCAAGACTATGCGCGAGGGGAGAAATACCAAAGAAAGACGCCGATGTTTACAATAGGACTTCAGAAAACTGGCCAAGGGATCCTAATACTTCTTGTATTGATATTGATGCAATGTATCAATCATCTCGATCAGGTTTTTCGTCCAGTTTCCCTGATCCATTGAGCAAATGCTGAGATGGCCCCTTGTTTTGCTTCTGGACATAAATGTAACTTCATTTTCTGTGCACGTCTTCTAGAATTCAGTGGGAAATACAATTATTCAAATTATCGTGGCCATGTTGTCGCGGCAGGAAGTAATAAGAGCCAAAATTTATTGCTTATTTATGTTGAAAATAGATTTTATTACATGGGAGTTTTTTTGTTTGTTTGTTTGTTTTTTTCTCCCTTTCAAAATTCAAAATTTATTGCTTATTCACCCTTGAAAATAGATTTTTTTACATGGGAGTTTTTTTTCTCCCTTTCAAAAATTCAAAATTTAAGTAGTATATGACTTAGTGTAGGGATCACAGAATTTTGAAAATGTGCACACAATTCACTTTTCCCCATAGCACGTCATACGCAGTTTCTAACTGTTTTTTGACGTAAAATAAATAAATAAATAAAATAAATAAATGTATTTCTTTGTGTAGATATATTTACATACATTGTAATCAGAGTGTTATTAACGCCTTGTTAGAAACTAATAAGCCTGGAAATCAGCTAGAATTATTATATTCAATAAAAATATATTTATTGCATATAATATTAATTATATACACAGTATATTTTAATGTAAGTTTTCTAGAAATTCTAGAATGTCAATACCCATTGCAGAGGGGATGCATATTCAGCAGAAAATGCGGTACGAAACCAAAGTTTCCCGAACGCCAGTCTTTCGTCGGAGGACTTGAGAGCGGTGTGTCTGAGCGCCCAACGAGACCGAGGTGGAGACAGCGAAGCAAGCCGTGTCCAGCACCAGGTCCCCCCCCCCCCTGCGCGCCAATGACAAGAGCGAGGGCGACGGCCGTGGCGAGCCAGTGGAACGTTTGGGGACCCAGGCGAGCGGATGTGGAACGGGTGGGTGCGCGGGGGTGGCGAGGGGCGGCGAGGGGGCGGGGCGAGGGGGCGTGGCAGCCACGCGTCGCGCTGCGGTGCGCCGCCGGCTGCGTCGTTTTTGCAGCGCGCGCCAGCGATTACCGCGAGCGGCGGCTGCGATGATTGCGAGCGGTTTTTGGTTTTCGGGTGGTGGCGGCGGGTAGATGGCGAGCGGCGGGCGACCGCAGCGGGGCGCCGCCACCGCCAATGCCACCGCCCGCGCCGCCGTCGCCCGCGCCCCGACCGCAGCGGTGGGCGAGCACCGCCCTGAGCCAACGAGGCGCGGCAGCGGCGGCGTGCCCGCCCACCCGCGGCGCCCACCGTGCTACGCGTCGCGCGCGGCATTGGAGTTAGGCGACGGAAGGCGCGACGCGACGTGGCCTGCCGCCGGCGAAGACGAGGGCCACGAGGGCCGCGGACGCGTATTCTACCCAGCGAGATGCAGGGGTGAGAGCGTAGGCTTCCGCGGAGTCGGTAACTACTCGGCTGTCCTCGAGGCGCCGCATCCTAGGCACAGTTGCTAACGTTTCGACACCATTCTGGGACCTTCCTCAGGGCGAAATGCGGTATGGCGGCCGCAATGGCTGTCTCCTGGCATCTCCCTGACAGCCAAGTAATTATTGAGATGCGGGGCTGTCCCTATAGAGCAGGACCGACTCGTGAGGTGGCGATCAAACCGTTCGGCAACCGCTGAAACCGGGGTTCGAATTCCGGTCGATCCATGTCGAATTGACGGCGGATTATCTTGGGTTTCTCCAGTTTCCGCTGCCTCTCATTTCAGTATTACTCCATCGACATTCTTATACATTTATTGTCACATGTCTATAAGAAAATCATTCATCCATTACATGTATGACCGTAAGTGTGGTATCATGTCGAATTTGTGTTGAACAAAGCGATCTGACCACTGGTTTTGGGGTTCCAACATTCCAACGATCTCCAGCATTTCTCACCTCATCGTTATCGCCATGGTCTACTCATAGATCATCACTCATGATCCTCAATACCATCACAAGTTGAAGGGCCCCAAATCCTAATGAATAAATAAATAAATATAGATAAAAATAAATAAATAAAAATAAATAAATAAAAATAAATAAATAAAAATAAATAAATAAAAATAAATAAATAAAAATAAATAAATAAAAATAAATAAATAAATAAATAAAAAAAATAACTTTCAGCCTGTCCGCGTACGAGCGCCGTCGTCTTCTCCGCCTCCTCGCCTTCGGAGCGTCACCCCCGTGCAAATCTGTTCGGCTGCAGCTGCAGGGTTGGATTCGGGAATAGGAACAGGATGGGGGAGCAGAAACAGGTGGCGGGAACGCAGTGGGAAGGAAATGGTGGTGGGACCGGACAGGGGGTTAGAGCGTGAAGGGGGCGGGAACGGGAGTGGCAACGGGGTCGGGAGGGGCGGGAGCGGGAGGGGGGCGGGAGCTGGGACAGGAAGGCGGGGCGGGAGCAAGTTCGTAGGCTAACGCGCAATGCCACCATCGTCCCTGTTTAGGCCGCCACGCAGTTGGTTTCCGCGTCCAGGTCTGTCCCATTACACCTCCGAGGTGATGCATGTGCGTTTATAAACTCACACTGTCCCCCACGCGGGGATTCGGCCGGGAGATATATGCATCGCTGCCCCGACGCCCGGAACGTTAGTTTTTCCAGCAGCTGCTTCGCGTCCTAACATTAGGATTCCACGCCTGAAAGATTATCCCAAGTGCGAGACAGTGCGTTGAGATTTGTCGTCTTACGTGGAAGGTGCCTGGGAAACAAATTTCCGTCTTCGGAGGTGGTAGCGTTCAGTTCAGTACGCATAGTGTTTTTCTTAGTGTGACTATGGAAACGCTGTGTAAGCTCTATGGAAAACACACTGGTTTCTTTTTACTACTCTCATTACAGTCTTACTACGTAGAGCTGGAACACATGTTATGTCTCCCTATCGATATGTTTTCGTCGATTGATTGATCACCATCACAAGTCTACACTCAGTATCTACCTAGAAACAATGAAATTTGAGAATTAAAACTGACGCATTTCATCCAGTCAACAGAATTTGCTGCTTCATAGATCATTATGGAGAGATCATTATGGAATGATGTAATTCGGACAGTAATTGAATGAGAAGCGAAGGGTGTGTGTGTGTATGTGTATGAATGAATGAATGAATGAATGAATGTATGTATTAATGTATATATAATATACGTATCTATTATATTTGTCAAATAATAATCCACTTCCGCTATCCCTAATTATCCGCTATATCTACCTTCCCCACCACACTATCCTCCACCATGCAACCAACTGACACTACCACCGCTCTGTCGCCACTATCATCATCACCTCCGCCTCTACCCTATTTTTCGGCTCTATCATCACCTCCACCTGCGCCATCACTCTCTCCTCACTTTCACCACCGCCATCACCACCGTCTCTGCCACCGCACTCACCACCTTCTTCGCCGTCCATTCTGCCTCCGCACTCTCCTCTGCCTCTACCATCTCCTCCATCTCCACCATCACCTCTGCCCCTCTACCTCGAACTACGCCCCAACTGTCCCTTCTGTCTCCACCATAACTTCTGCCCCTCCCCTCCACCTGGAACTACGCCCCCGCCGTCCCTCTGCGTCTATCTCCTCTGCCTGCACCATCATCTCCGCCATCACCTTTTCCCCTCCCCCACGAAATACACCCCGACGTCCCTTCTGCCTCCACCATCTCCTCTGCCTCTACCGTCACCACCTCCGCCAACCCCTCTGCCATCAAATCTACCCCACCACCTCGAACTTCGCCCCCACCGTCCCTTCTCCCTTCACCATCTACCCTGCCTCCACCATCTTCTCTGCCTCCACCGTCTCCTCTGCCCCTCCACCTCGAAGTGCGCCCCCGTCGTCTCCTGGGCCGGCGCGCGTGCACGACGCTGGCTGGCGGCCCCAGCGCTCCAACCTGCAGCATCCATCACGTCTGTCGGAGAGGATGACACGGCGGCCCGTCCGCTCCCGAGGCCCGCGCCCCCTGGCCCCGGGGCCGCTGCCGCCCGATCTGTCGGTGTCAGCCGCTGGCGCCCATTAGCATACACGCTCCTGTTCTCACGCTCTTGTTCGGACGGCTACAGATGAGCGCGCCATACATCTGCGGCTGTCCGCACGATTTAATAATCACTCGGAGCGCCTTAACGAACTCGCCGGAGCGACAGCGTTTATCAGATTGGCGGCCCGCATTCCGCGCACGGGCCGGCTAATTATCCGGCGGGGCGGCGGCCGTGCGCTGTCGGATTTCCGCGCGTGTGCGGTTTCACGCTTTTGATTCTGCTCGTTTCAGAGTTTATCCCTTGAGAGAGTAAACGTTCGCTTGGATTGAATACTTCCCCATTGTGAAGAAGTGTTGTGATGTTCACCGCTTGTGTTGGATAATAAGGTTATTTATCATGTCGTGTTACCGCTGAATAGAGTGCGGAGTGTTTGGACGATTATAAAAGTGGGTGAAACCGAAATTGTGTAGCGAGGTTTGAACAATAAGGAACAGGCATCATAAACAATTCATATAAATGCACTGAATATTAAAATAGGAGTTGCATTCTGTTAATAAAGGAATTCGTTAAGTGGGGAGTGCGAAGACATTCGCACACCACTTCACAAACATTCACCTAACATACATTGGCCATAGAATTGGAGGCTACCGCCGTAGCCCTGTTCTTATACCTAATATCTACTTTCACCCGTGTTTTATATTTGTTCAATTGTCTTTCTCCTCATGTTTCTTTGGCTGTGGTGCCTCATCTTCATCCGTCCTCTCCTTGCTTCGCCCCGTGTTCTGCGCGACTCGCGGTTCCAGAAGATTCCCATTTTACGCCAACCACCACCTTCGCAACTCGTCCCTATGCCTCCCTTCGTTTCGTCGGTGGACCGCCTCTTCTTTCCGCCCGTTCCCCTCTCCCCGCTCCCGCTCCCGCTCCGCTGCGGCTTCGGCCGGCACGAGGCTTATTGCAGAGGAGCTCACGCCGCCGCCGCCGCCGCCGCCACTGCTGCCGCCGGAACAATTGAGCCATTAACATGTCATTGCCGGCAAATGGTTGCCGCTATTTAACATAATCAGAGCTTACAATAGAATTGAGCCGTTTGCTTCATTGCTTAAAAGGGTTGGCGCGGCCGGCGCTAGACGCTCCTCCGCGTAATGGGAGCCGAAGAGCTCCGCTCCCCTCTATTCCTCGCAACCATTCTCTGTCCCCGCTTCGACCTTCGGCCCCCAGTGCCCGACTGTCGGCACCTCGGTCACGCTCCCGCCCACGTCCCACCCACGCTCTCGACCCCGCCCCCTCTTTTCACATGATTCCACACTGTCCGCAAGTTTCGTATCGTAACGTCATCCCAATACCGGGAGCGGTGGCTCAGTGCATTAACTCATGTCACTGCAGCGCCTCTGACCGGGTGGTCCTAGGTTCAAGTCCAGACGGCGGCAGGATTTTCGACACTAGCTTTTCAGCTAGGTCGAATTCAGTCGCTGTCTGGAGGAGAATTTTAGCGGCCGACTGTTCTGAACGGTAGTTTTCCGTGGTGTCTCCGATCAACACCAGACGAATGCCGGAGCAGTGCCCTAACAAACGGGCCACGGACCGCGCGCGATCTTTCCTTTCTCATTCTTGTCCTATCCTCACTCCTTACACACACACACTCACATGCTCTACACTACCACACATGCCGGGAGACCGTTTGGAGACTTAGAACTTGACCCGGCTAGGGCGGTGCCCCGCTGGTAGGAGACACCTGGTTGGGGAAAACCCCGCTAGCCGACAGGTCCGTGGCGGACTGGCCATCCAGCAGGGAAAAACTACCGTCACCTCATGAGCACACGCACTACATGTACGGGACTAATGACCGTAGTAGTTGACGCGCCTGGAATCACTAACAATCAACCAATCAACACCATCCCTACGTCAGTAACTGAGTAGTGCCCCTACTCCCCAGTGTACAAATAACAGTGGTTGAGAAAACCCTATAACTCTTCCATTGAGTACTGTAATTGGTAGCAACGTTACACGTAATTGGTGATAATTTATTTCTACTCAGAAGAAGCCTTACTCTGCACTTAATTACGACGGGCATTATTGAGATTTTATTATTATTCTTAATCTGAAAGATCATAATTATTGAGAATTATATTGTTTTACGTTATATTAATGACTTTCTGCCGGAATTCTTTGTTACATATACATCGGCCATCACGCCATAAATGTGTTTTACTGACCAAATTTTTAATAGAAACTGTTTTTTTAATTTACGCCCCAGTTCGCTATTCTTGTTACGTGACGGAAAAATACATTTATGCCTTGTGTGGATCAAACTAGTTTCGTTCATCATATTTCAATTCATTCTAATCTCACTTATCGCGAAGCCCCAATGGTTCGCTGGCAACCTTCCTTGTTACCTTCGTCTTGTGTGTCATTAAACTGAATGGTCATTTATAAGATATCATTATGGTTAATATGGAATGGAGAAATAATTTTAATGAGTTTTACGGGTATTCATTCATCGTATCGCGAAGTATAAAACTCAATCGTTTGCGTTTTACACGCAGCATTATTAAGCATTATTTTAATGCAATTTTTTCTGAGAATTCGTTTTTCCTTACACGGGATACAATGCCATCATAATCGTGTTTCACTCTCGGAAACTGTAATGTTCAACTAGATCGACTAATTTCATTGCATAATGGATAATAGAGCATTTGCACAATGTGAAAAAAGTAGCATAACCCTCTAACAGACAACCTAGTGACAATTACCATTCATGCTCTGATTGCATTTTGCACTTCGTTTTACTTCTAAGATTACATTAATGGAAGATGTTGGCAATCGTATCATCAGTGCGTTTTGCCATATATCTAAATTCTCAGGATCGCACATCTTGAGTTTTTTTATTACGTTTTTCCATTTTTTCCTAACGAGACTGCTTTTGCATGACCATAACTCTTTGTCGCTACAGGTTGAAACCACTGCCTTTTTCGTACTGTTTCAGATTATCCTACAGGCTGCAGCACCCGATAAATCAGATGCAATATCGAATTCCCATATTTCTCTAACGTAACATTAGGCTTCGCGCATGCACACAGGATGCAACGTTAGTGCTTAGTGGAAACGCTTGCTTCCTTCTTTCCGAAAACTTGCTAAAATTATGTTGATATGTGTACAATATTTGAAGAGCTTATTTACAAAGTGACGTAGTATCTCCAAGAAATAGTTTATCAGGAAGGGAAAGTATTCAAATTCTTGCTTTTAGTTCAAGATAGTATTGAACGGTTTTCTCGTACGGTTTAACATCCGAGAAACGCCACTTTTGAACACAATATTTGTCGGTATGACGGAGAAGCATTTGAAGAATATTCTGATATGCAAAACTAGAGTAGAAACGGAAAGGAGTACGCGCCACTTTGGAAATCCTAAGCTGCGCTTGTCGCGTGATCCACCGTCCCCGAATCCTCTCTAATCCTGGGCATCGCGAGTCCACTGAAGTCGGGGAAATTGTTGCCGTGGGCCAGCCGCCCGCCAGGTGGCCGTGGAGGAGTGTGGGAAACCCAAGCAAGGCACATAGCGCGCGGCGCAGCTAAGCCCCTTGTGTGCGTCACTGGCGCGGCGGCGAGCGGCGAGGGCGGGCGGCGCGCGCGGCAGGTGCTGGCCGATGGTATCGCGGCGTTGGCCGCTCCGCGCTGCGTCGCGTCGCGGCAGGCAACAGCCAGCGCCGCACGGCTCGGGCGCCCGGAAGGCGCGGGGGCGGGGCGGGGGAAGGGCGCGACAAAAAAATGAGGAAAATACTCACGGAGGAGGAGGAGGAGGAATCGGCAACGACCGACAATTACACTTGTTCCGTGCACGTCAGCTTCACATGACGTACGTCATGCTGTAAAACACGACGCGAGTCATGCGGGCCCTAGTCTATTCTGTTGAGACACGTAGACATACTAGCGAACACCTTGAACTATTCGCACCAGTGTTACATGAGGAAACAAAAGTTTGTTTTTACAAAACATAACGAAAACAAGTGATTTATTTAAAGGAGTGTTTTGTGTCGCCTCTCCATGGCATACATCTACTTTATTTTCAGGTATATGGAAAGATGATTCGCAATTGCCGTGTGTATGTGTCTGTGTACTAGCTACCATATCTTTGCGTCATTAAATTTATTGTATGATTTCCTGTTCTGGGGTGCTTCGTACAACGCAAAGAAAGTGTTGATGACGAAGTTCTTGGCGCCTGCAGAACCCGTTGGGTACAGTCTAAAGCCACCTGATATTATCTGGAACTTGTCTCGTAAAGTGCTCTTCTGAAGTCAGCTAGGTGGAAGATTTTTAGCGCGGTCCCACAACTCCATCCTGGTCTTCTTGTGTTGCCTCCTCCGCTCTGCTTTCCCGTTTCGGCTCCCGCTACCATTCCGCCGCCACCTCCGCTCTACTCCCTGTCTCCGCCGTCGCCTCCGCTCCTTCACCGCCATCTCCGCCGTGCTGCAGAGGGGCTACGTCAACCTCTTCTGTTTCCCCTGCTGCTCCTCCCCTCCATTCTCCTCACCTCCGCTCCCACTGACGCCTGCTCTTCTCTGTCCTCCACTCTGTCGTCGTTTCCCTTCCTTCGTCCACCGCCCACCGCTCCGTTTCCACAATAACCGTTTCCGTCAGCTGCCGCCTCCGCTACCGCCCCCGCTTCCGCCTCCTCTACCGCCTCCGCTTCCGCCTCCTCTACCGCCTCCGCTTCCGCCTCCTCTACCGCCTCCGCAACCGCCTCCGCAACCGCCTCCGCAACCGCCTCCGTTACCGCCTCCGCTACCGCCTTTGCTACCGCTTTTGCTGCTGCTTTTGCTGCCGCCTTTGCTGCCGTCTTCGCCACCTTCTCCGCTACCGCCTCCACTACTTTCGCTATCTCCTCCCCTACCGCCTCCACTACCGCTTTCGTCCTGCTGCCGCTTCCTCTATCAGCTCGGATACCGCCTCTCCTATCGCCTCCGCTACATTCTCCGCTGCCGCCTCCGCTACTTTCGCTATCTCCTTCCCTACCGCCTCCACTACCGCCCCCGTTGCCACTTCGTCTACCTCCTTCCCTACCATTTCTACCGCCTTCGCAATCGCCTACGCTACCGTCTCCGCGGGGCCAGGCCGCAGGCGTAGCGCTTCTCCGCGACCGACCTGCCCGCGCTCCTCCCGCCCCTGCGGCCTGTTCGCCCGCTCGCCCGCGCACCTGCTGCTCACGGGACGTGACGCACGAGGCGGCACGAGGTGGTTTCCGGCCCAGGGCTCTTTCCACGGGCGCGAGCTCAGCCCCTCGGCCGCCACTCACCCCTCCCGCCGCGCCGCCCGCAGCGCTACTTGATATGCGCCTCAGCGCCGGGGACTTCAAAATACACTTTCGTCCACTTAGGCTTTAACAGCTCTGGACACAGAATTTGCTGCTAGGGCGTCGTTTATACTGAGCATCCAGATGACAGGGCTGAAATATTCCATGTATTGTATGGATCAGAAAGTTATTTCTCTAAGGATGTCTTTTGAATCACTCTTATGGTGATGTATTGACATGTTTCGTCGTTTTTGTTTCATTTGTTTCCTGATCGCCATCCTTAATTACCGTATGATCGATTTTGTTTAAGTTGTTAATTAATTGGTCAAAGACCTATTATTTTTATCGTCGTATTCGTGAAGGAAAAGTAGAGTCGACAGATTAAACGTCTACAGTCCACTACCTCAGTAATCAAATTGTTAGTTTAGTTGTTTCTGTTTTCGAAAGAATCCAAGAAACCGTACGTAATATCTTCCTCTCGAAGAAGTGAGGAAAATGAGATATTTTAAGTTATTATGTGATGTTTGCAAGGAGGAAATGCACTCTTCCAAACTATTGAATAGTCCTCAGCAATTGGGAGAACGGAATCTTCATCTATTCCATCTGCCTTTCTTCAACTTCTCTAATTTCTAACATCCCCTTCCTCTACTCTTTCCTTTTCTTCTTCGTATCATTCTTCTCTTCTTATTTTTTATTTGTCTCATTTTTCTTCGTCTTCTCCACATTATTCTTTTCGTTTCGTTTCTATTCTTCTCCGAACGCTCTTCTCGTTCCCCTTATATCTTTCCCTTGTCGTCTTTTATATATTTAAGGCCGCATTTCAACTACTAAGGTCATATAGCAACCACTGTAATTAACATTGGTTTTGTAACGTTGGGGTGATTGTTACGGTACTCGCACACGAACGCACACACATTCATGCCCCGGGCGGGATTCGAACCAGCGACTCTTTAAGCATGAGGCACCTACGACCGTTCAGCGTTCACAACATCGGCTATCTGGGCCAGCCGCCTTATGGTTAGATATCCCTGCCGAGACACAATTCGTCCTCCGGGCCAGAAGGGCCTCTCACCTCAGTAAATCGGAGCCGTCTCCCTCGACCCTTGGCCGGAGTGCCGCCCCCCTCGGCCCTTGGCGGGAGTGCCGCCCCCTCGGCCTTTGGCGGAAGTGCCGTCTCCCTCGGGCCTTTGGCGGGAGTGCCGTCCCCCTTGACCCTTGGCGGGAGTGCCGCCCCCTCGGCCCTTGGCGGGAGTGCCGTCCCCCTCAACCATTGGCGGGAGTGCCGCCCCTCGGCCTTTGGCGGGAGTGCCGCCCCTCGTCCTTTGGCGGGAGTGCCGTCCCCCTCGGCCTTTGGCGGGAGTGCCGTCCCCCTTGGCCCTTGGTGGGAGTGCCGCCCCTCGTCCTTTGGCGGGAGTGCCGCCCCTCGGCCTTTGGCGGGAGTGCCGCCCCATCGGCCCTTGGCCGGAGTGCCGTCCCCCTCGGCCCTTGGCCCTTGGTGGGAGTGCCGCCCCTCGGCCTTTGGCGGGAGTGCCGTCCCCCTCGGGCCTTTGGTGGGAGTGCCGCCCCTCGGCCTTTGGCGGGAGTGCCGCCCCCTCGGCCTTTGGCGGAAGTGCCGTCCCCCTCGGGCCTTTGGCCGGAGTGCCGCCCCTCGGCCTTTGGCGGGAGTGCCGCCCCCTCGTCCTTTGGCGGGAGTGCCGCCTCTCGGCCCGCGGCGTTGCGCAACGAGCGCTTCCTGGCGATAGCATCTCGGGTTTCCAGCGCCGCGTGAGAGCCTGGCGCTCGACGGCCGCGGCCGCGTCACGGGGACCAATAGGAATACCGTATCCATGGCGATGTTTTCAAAACATAGA
The DNA here is from genome assembly GCA_011170035.1 of Teleogryllus occipitalis. Taxonomy (NCBI): domain Eukaryota; kingdom Metazoa; phylum Arthropoda; class Insecta; order Orthoptera; family Gryllidae; genus Teleogryllus; species Teleogryllus occipitalis. The sequence continues at coordinate 91,621 of BLKR01009219.1, forward strand.
TGTTTTTATAGATACAGCGATGTGTTTAAGGTCGGGGCAAAAATAGAGGCATTCATTTTCTTTAAAATCGTCTGAAGATGAATGACGATGAAACGGCAGGCGGAATTTGCTGGTTACGGCAACGGGAATATGTCATGCTCGCCAAGTTTCGCTTATCCCCCCTCCCAAGCGTGGGAATTAAACTAGGCCCAGACATGAGGGACACCGTCAGCTAGACGGCGAAGTCGGACAATTGACGCGAAATGCCAAATATATACCTACTTACATATGATGTTTTAAACATCTCTGTTTGTGAAATGGAGAAGTCCCATAATCGCAATAATTGTAAAAGTATGAAATAACTCCTGCCAGTCCATGTGTTCGGAGGGAACGCTTTGTGTGACGTTAATCGAGCAGACTATTCCTCGCCCGAGAAATGGCCCCGATGGCCTGGCATTTCCTTGGCTTTTCCTCGCATTTCGTATACGTGGCAGGCGTGGGCGTTCCCTCCCTTCCGCACTATTCTATGGTGAATTGAGGAAGCTCTGACCCCTTGAGATGACCCTCAGCGCGGAGGCTTCAGGCTCAGTTTGGTAATTGTTCTTGTTTTTTTTTACATTTTTCAGTTAAATCTCAATTCTAAATTAATTTACCCTCGCGTGATAGCTAATGGGTTACTAAACCACCATTTGATACAAATCGTTTCAAAACGTCGATGTTTTGGGGCGATGTATTATTAATATCGATGTTTTAAATTTGAACCTCCGTGTTTTGTTGTCGATATCGCATTCCCAGTCGACAATGGACGTTTGTCGTTGGTCGGCGTTCGGGGGACGGAGGACAGAAGACTGGGATGGGAGACGGGTCGGGAGGCAGTGATCGGGAGAGGGTGGTCGGGAACGCACCCTGCACAACACGACCCTTCGCTATTCAGTTGCCACTCCCACACGGGGACCTGCGATGAGCTGGAGCTTCATAAGGTCAGCACCCAAACGTTCCAGAAGTATTACTAAGAGAATGCGGATATCATGTAATGACACGGATTCGCCTAACGAAATTTTCTTATTTCCTTTTTCTTATTTTTTTTTAAAAATTTGTTGCGTCATTGTTGATGCAACACGTCTGTTAAACCTCGTTGGGCATTGAGCGTTTTCTTGAGGCGTTACCCTCCGTTACTTTACTGAATAATTAGTATATATGTCAAGTCTCGTCAAGTCGCAAACGAATTCGTCTAGTGCCGCCGGCACTAGCCGATTATTATTATTATTATTATTATTATTATTATTATTATTATTTCTACTTCCTTCAACTTCTTCTAGCGTCATATCCCTAGTGCGGTTTGTGATCTTTCACAGAAATGCCGCGAGCTTTCATTTTCGCATTACGCGTTTCACTTTTTGGGAAAGCTGCGTCCACTTTTAAGTGGATTTGAACAGGTTTCGCTGCTCGAGTCTCTCTGGGAGGATAAAAATAACGCTCGTACCGAATACTTGCTTCATTTGCTTTGTTGTGGATGGAAATTCGGTATCGACTTGTTATAAACATTTTACGATAATTGAACAGTTACGTGCGAAGTACAGGAATAAAAATTTTAAATTTTACTGAATGTTGAGCAGGAACTTGATTATCGGTATCGAGAAATCATATTACGCCCCCACCTATATTTCATCGATTTCACTCGTAAAACATGAATTATTCATGCAGTATGACCCAAATTATATTGGTGCTCCAGAAACAACTCATAGTATTTCATTTGTATCGAAAATAAACATACTTTAAATTGTTATTATTTCTGAAACGAGAAAATAAAAATTTTTATTGTTTTAAAATGGTCTGACAAACATTGAGGGGGGGCTGAAACGAATGATAATATAAGCAATCCTTCATTTCGAATCATTGACACCTCTGTCGAATTTAATTGAATGCTCCACTTTTCAGAGATTACCCGTATATAACGGCGTGCTGGTTATTAGACATATACTACGTAAATATATGGAATTTGACTCTTGCAAATATTGGACTCACACGAAATACATCACGATGTAAATCACTATTTCAAAGGCGAAAATAACTTCATCTGGAGCCCGGCTTTGAACAATTCTGATAACCCGTGATTCAGAGTGATTGTATCTTTAAAAAATGTAACAGATTTTTCAAAAAGGTCTAAGTTTGAAGATTGCGGCAAAAGAAATACGAATCATGTCCCGGAGAGGAAAATGTAGTTTTAAAGGCCTAGGACACGTAATTTAATATGTGCACAAACGTGCGTTGCATTTCAAAGAGTTTGGTGCGTTTGCAGGCGCGCTTGCTTTCCTCTCTACAATAATTTGCGAACATCAAATATTTCCTTTTTATATTTGTTCGATGCAGGGCTGGGGATAATTCCCTACACACATACAACACTCTCACGTCATTTTTCCTTAGCGTGTTATAGACAGGATTTTAAAAAGAAAACTCACTTACGTAACTAGTACAGAAAGTGAGTTTTGGCGTACGAATGGAGTGTTGACAGACGATAGGGTCCGAATCCGGCATTTTGAAATGAGTACTCAAAAGGCATTTTCATACCAGCGGCGTACATTTTTTAGTAGGAAATCACGAAAATTTATGAGAATTCACTTTTAGGATTTTTCTCAATATGCGAAGCGGCAGCGATATTGATTCATGTGGACCCAGCGTTTTGTTTACTTTGCAGCACTCGCTTGTTTTATATCGCTACGATTTATTTGCGGCCCGCGTACAGCAAAACAGGCTGTCGTACACGTACCGCTAAACAGACTTTGCCGTACGCCCCCAGCAGAGTAACACTTTCCAATCAATAAACAACGAAGGTAAACGCCTTTTTCCGAGCCGTGTTCTTGCCAACGTAACGCAGGTGACCGTGGAATGACAGTGGAGCGAGCTCTGTGGCCGGGAGCGTCACAGCGGCCGCGGGGAGCGATGGGAACAATCGCGTGGCCGAACGCACAGGCGCGCAATTTTCCGGCTTGTGCTCCGCGGCCGAGAACTGCAGAGGTGCGCGGTGCGTTAAGCGGCGGCGGCGGCAGTGAGGAGAGATGAGGGGCGGGGCGGGGCGGGGTGTTGGCGGAGGCGGAGGCGGCGAGCGCTCTGTTGCGTCAGGACCATCGATCGAATGCCAACGTCACTCCCCCGCCTCCCGCGCCGGCTCGCTTTCCGCTGGTGCAATGTTACAAATAACCTTGTAAGGAACACCGCCGCCGCGACTGTGGGAAATGTGCATCCGTGCTGTTTTGCAATCCGGGAGGCGAGTGGGAAACGCGGGGCGGCGCGCGGGGCGGCGCGGGGCGGCGCGGGGCGGCGCGGGCCGGCGCGGGGCGGCGCGGGGCGGCGCGGGGCGGCAAGGGATTCTGCGGGGGCGGGGGGACGGATACCGCGTCGCCGGGCACTCCTTTGCAGTGCAAACAGAGCAAGTAAACCGTAGCGCTTATTTCGAAAAATATATTTCCATTTCTGTTTATTTTTAGTTTTACGTATCGAAATATTTTTGTGACGTTTCTGTATAATCTTGCGAAATATTTAGTTTAAAAATTGTGTTTCTCCAGTTGAACGGTATCCCCAAAACGTTGAATATTATTGTGAACAATAAGGTTGTATAAGTTAAGTTTCTGAAAATTGTGCTTCTTGGAGGGTCTACGTTGCGTTGGGAATAAGCTCTTGAATTGCAGAGAAGGATGCAGATTGGAATGGGTGTGAGTGAGAGAACAAATTGGCATATTCTTCGAATGGAAGGTAATCGAATCTCTAGGGAGAACGAATTGACGAGCGAAATAATGGCACCTTTGCCAACATTCTTGCTTAATAATATATTTAGCTTTATTTTTGGAAACTTTACTTTTGCAAGTTGTGGTTGCAGTACACGGCTGTGTGTGTTGCTATTTTGTTAGCAAGCATATAAAATCAATTCTGTAGTATTTCATTTACCGATGCAAATAAGCTTTCTGAAAACTGGAAAGAAAAAAATCTTGTTTTTAAATGTTACTAATCTCACTCTGTAGTTTTATGCATCATTCCACTATGTGTAATAAAAGAACGGGAAAGGGATTCTGGAGCTCAAGAAAGCGTGTGAAGGTTATAGATTCCTCCATACGTCAACCAGATTTTTACAAAAATAAATATAAATATGAAATACTCTACTTTTCCCTGAAATCGGCATTGAAATGGGTTCCAAAAGTTATTTCGGACAAGAGACAAAAATCATAAAATATTGAATTTGTTTTTATCATGTAAATGAGCATGTTAGATTATTAATTATTATTAAAGTTAATTTGAAGTCACTCCCAGCCACTCCAATATTATTCATGTAGAGGGTATATAGGTGAATATTAGGGCTCTTGGCGAACTCTAGTTGGAAAGGCAAGCGGCGGCGTTTCGTCCGTCGTAACGCGCCGGCCGCCGTGGCGTGCGCGCATCCGCTTCCAGGGGCGGCGTGCTCGCGTGCGGAGGCGTGCGCCGTGTGGCTTCGCGGCCTTCTCGCGGTGCATTGTGGGCCGCGACGGCTTTTGTTGGCCGGCGGGCGTCTCGTTACCGGGGCGGCGGCGGCGGCGGTGGCGGTGGCGTGCTCGGAGGCAGCCCGGCGGCGGCGCACGAGCGGCCGACGGCCGCGACTGGCACCTGCGCTGGCTCCCTCCCGAACTCTGCCCGGCCCCGCCCCGCCCTGCCTCACCTCTTCGCCCGAACCCCTCAGTTCCTCCCACCCGAACTTCTCCCCGCCCTGTCCGTACTCCTTCCAGCCCTACCCGCCCCGCCCCACCCCACCCCGCCCGGACATCCCCCGGCACGCCGCAACCCTCCCGAAATCTTCCCCGCCTGATTTCCGTCCCACCCCACGCCACTTCGCGTCCCGCCCTCGCCGTCAAAGGCCCTCCATCTCCTCCATCAAATCCCACTCCCTCCAACCTCCTCCGTCCCGCACCCCTCCTAGCCCCCCCGCCCCGCTCTGCCCTCGCGCAACTCCTCCCCGCCCCTTGCCACGGGCGTCGGCGCGGGGTGGCCGCAGCGAGGGGCCCGCAGGCGCCGCTTACGTGAAAGTGGAGTGCGCGAGGAGCAGACGGGAGTTCGGCCGCAAAGGTGCTCATCAGGAGCCGACGCACAAAAAACACTTCCTGCGAGCGTGGTACGGCCCGGCCGCTCGCCCGCCCGTCTGCCCGCCCCGCCCCGCCCCGCCCCGCCCCGCCCCGCCTCGCCGCGCCTCGCTTCGCCTGGCCTCGCCTTCCCCGCTCCCGCCCGGCCATTCCCCTGCCGCCCGCCACAACCCCTCCCTGTCCATCCGTCTCTCACCGCTCTGTTCGGCTCCGATCTGCCCTACCCCGCTTTACTTGCTCCGCTTCACCCAGCCCCGCCCCGCTATGTCCCACTCCGTCTCTTTCCGTCCCGCTCTGAACCGCATCTCCTTAGTCTCCTCCGCCGCCAGTCCTGCACTAGCCTCCCGCTCCGTCCGTCCTGCTCCATCGCATCTGGTCCACTCCACTTGTTCCGCTCATCCCGCCCGTGCCGCCGCTCTTTTCTGTTCTTCCCGCTTGCCAGCCCCGCTCCGCTCGCTTCGGTCGCAGCTCTCCGCCCTGCGCCGACCCGCTCCGCTTCGCCTTTCCCTCCTTCGTCCCGCCGCCGGATGCTCCGACGGACTCTATGGGAACGCGTTTGAAGCGGTGGCGGTGGCGGCGCGTGTTCCCAGCCGCTCGTTTTGTCCGCGCGCCCCGGGTTCCCAGCCGCTCCCGGGCCCCGCCCCCCAGCCCCCGCGCCCCCTCCCCCACCTCAACGCCGCCGGCGAGCGCGCACGAGCCCGCGTCAATTAGCGTCGGCCGGAGCCCTCGGGACCCGGGCGCGGAGGGGCGGGGCGCGGGGCGAGGCGGCGCACTTTGAATGCCTGGAGGGGGACCCGTGCGACACACGCCTCCAGCCACGTCCCTGTGAAGCGCCAAGGCTGAAAACGCGTTATTGCTTCTACATGGAAAGTGGTGAATAGATTCGTTTATTTGCATAAAATCAAAAACGGACACCGCCCGTTCATGATCATTATGAGAAACATAGTTATAAGATTTGCATCTTTGTACAGAAATTAGAGTTTGATGTTCCTTTTGCACTGGTGTCGCCTAGATTATTACTACTTTCGTACAGATCTCATTCAACAAACACAAATCGGCGATCTCGTATGCAGCAGCCCCACTGCTGTAGATCTCTCGGGAACCAATCAAGAGCTCAGCCTTCTTTCAGGCCTCACCCCCTGTAGCCTAACGAGACTCCCGAGGTCCCGCTCCCCGCCGCGCACCCAGCACAGCCCTACTCCGCTCCACTTCAAGCCCTGTATCAAGCCCTATTCCGCCCGCTCCGCGCACTCCCTCGTGCCACGCCCCCTCCCCAGCCCTGCGCTGTTCAACCCCGCATCTTTGCAGCGTATCCTGCCCCTCCCCGCATCACACTCTGACCCACCTTCTTTACCTCCGCAACCGTACATCTTTACGATCTTGTTCACTTGAATCCGCAGCGCCCAGCAAGTCGCCTTCCTCTCCGGCCACGCTGAGCCATAGCGCCGCCTCCTCGGCCTCCGCCTCCGCCTCCACCGCTGTCGCCTCCGCCGCCGTCACCGCGCGCTTGAGAGACAGGGCGGGCAGTGGGAGGCCATGTAAACAATTGGGTCGGCCGACAAGTAAGAGATCCGTGTAGGCGATTTTAAGGGGAGTCGAGAATAAAACAATTGCTCAACAGGCCGTTTGAGTTGTTTGTTCGGGGCTTGTTGCGCGATAACAGTTCAATTGTGCGGGGGACGCGGAGCGGAGCTGAGAGAAGCCGAGCGGGCGGGCGGGGCGGGGAGCAGAGCGGCGGGGCGGGAGGGGACGAGTAGCGTGCCGCGTTCTTTGTCACTTCCCGGCGCGCGCTTCTCATCCGCTCCGCTCCACAATTACACCGACGAAAGTCCCTCTGGACTCGTCTTCTAATTAGCCTGGTCAAAAAAGAATACCATAGGATCGTTTTTACATCACCTGATTGAAGATAAGAGGAAATTCGCAGTGTAGGATACTTATTCATTTATGTATCTCTAGTACCTTTAAAGACGCAACAGTTTTGGAAACGCACAAGAAAAATATTTCCCACTTTTTCATTCAGTTCAGACATTTGGACTCAACATTCAAAATTTCGTATATTTTTCGAAGAATGAATATTTGCTAAGACTTTTGTCTGCGCACTTGTAAACTCGTATTACTCTTTACCACCCACGTTTACGTAACTGTTTCCTTGGTGAACATTACTATGTTCAATTCTTGCTTGTTGCCTGCTTTCACCAGTTCGTTCGCACGGATCAGCATCCTTAGAAAGACGTATAAGGTGCGTGAGAAAACATACGTTATATACAGAAGCAACAGTATCCGCTGGTCGCGAGATCGAAGGTTCCATAAAAGATCCCGTGTTCAATTTGCTGATTTTCATTTTGTGCTTCAAGCCTATCGAATGGCGGCGCTCCTCCGTCGTTTCAGCACTTGTTTTCATGCGCACACTGTGACTTTGATCCTCCGCCTTTGCCCACGCGTTTGGCAACACGCCTTCGCAGGTCGCAAGCGAAGCCGCCGCTGCGGGGTCGTAAGTCTGAGGACAAACGGCGGCGGGAGATCGGCGGACAAGACGAGACGCTGTGAGGACGGGGGCCAAGGGTTCGAGGCAGGGCCGGGCTCGGAGAAGCTGGGAGGGGGCGGAGCGGAGCCGCGGACGAGGCGAGGAACGAAGATACGAACCTGGAACCTGAGGACTGCACAAGAATCATCGAAGCGGGGGACAAAGTCAGGAGAGCTGGAGGTCGTGTATCTGCGGACGAGACGGGTCGTGGCGAGACAGGGCAGGGCAAATCTGGGTAGGGCACATAAGGGTAAGACATGACTAGACAGTAGAAGACACGATAAGATAGGGCATGTCAGGACAAGATAGGACAAACACAAGTGAGGACAAAACAGGAAAAGACAGGATAAGGCAGAAATAGCAAGGCGACGCGGGACGGAACAGCGTCTAGGGTCGGGAATCTGGGAAAACGGCGGCCAAAAGAGCAGAGCAGAGTAGAGCAGAACAGAGAGAGAGGAGCATGGATGCGCGCGGGAACCAGGGTACGGGACGAGACACGACGCGACGGGGTGCGGTGGAGTGGGGCGGGGCGGAGCCGAGCGGGCAAGAAGGGGAGCCAACGGGGGGGGGGGGCGCCGCGGGCTTCGGGCTGATTTAACGCGAGCGATCGCCGCCGCCGCCACCGCCGGTTTATGGGCGCGCCCGCCCGCATAAAAGCGGGTTCGTTCGCCCGGTGACGAGCGGCAGCCGCCTCCGCCGCGCGAATCCCGTAAAAGCTCCCGCCGAACGCGCGCCTCGCCGTGGTCTTGTTGCGTCCGGGCGGTAACAGATTGCGGGCATTGTTCGCCCGTCGCTCGCCCGCCCGCCCGCCCGCCTGCCCATTCGCCCGCCCGTTCGCCCGCCCGCCCCTTACCCGCCCGCCCGTTCACCCGCCCGCCCGCCCGACCGCCCGTTCACCCGCCCACACGTTCGCCCGCCCGCCCGCCCGCCCGTTCGTCCGCCCGCCCGTCCGTTCGTCCGCCCGCCCGTTCGCCCACCCGCCCGCCCGCCCGCCCGCCCGCCCGCCCGCCCGCCCGCCCGCCCGCCCGCCCGTTCCCGCCCGCCCGTTCGCCCGCCCGCCCGTTCGCCGCCCGCCCACCCACCCGCCCACCCGCCCGCCCTGCCGCCCGCCCGTTCACCCGCCCGCCCGTTCGCCCTCCCGTTCGCCCTCCCGTTCGCCCTCCCGTTCGCCCTCCCGCCCGTTCGCCCGCCCGCCCGCTGCCCAATCGCCCGCTCACTCGCCTGCTCGCCCGTTTGCCCATCTCACTCGCCCGACAGTTTGCCCACTCGTCCGCCCGCTCGTCCCGTCCGCCCCCCCCCACTCACACCCGTCTCACCCCGCTGTGCGCGTCCGGAGGACGGCCTTTCCGCGAAGCCCGCCGCCAGCAACGGTAGGTTTCGGAACTGCTTCTTTATTCCCCTTTTTTAAACTGGCGTTTCAGAAGTGGGCGCAATTGTTTCGCGTAATGCATATTCTACGGCTTCGCGCGCTCTCGCCGTCTCACTCCCCCCTCCTTCGGTTCGGCCTCCGGCCAGCACCCTTTCCTCCCCCTTTTTGAGGGGCATTCGCCGCCCCATAATGTTTTTGCGGTAATAGAGGGGCCCCCTGCCAGAGCTCCTTTGTTTAGCTCGGAGCCTTCCGCTCACACACGTAATTACGAGAAATGAAAATTCCCATAAACCACGACGAAGTTGGCAAGTGAAGGCCAAAAAATGTGCTCTCAAGGTTTCCTTCTCCTCTTCGTCCTCGCCCTCGGTCTCACTCGCATACCTTCTCCCGTGATGAACTTTAATATCCGAAATTAAATTTATTCGTTATTATTTGACAGAAAGCCCGTTCAAGGCATACGACGTGCTTAGCCACGAAAACGTGGTCTAAGAGTTGCTAACGAAGCATTGAAGCTCCGCCACCTGACTGGAAATTTGGGGATCGTATCGATGATAAATAAAGACCTGTTTCCATTTGGGTATTGTAGATAACAAGTTATATTTTGGAGAAAAGAATTTCCTTTTTTTCGTGCATGTATAAATATGGAATAGAGAAAAAGTTACGTGAGTATGAAGTACGTTAATTTGAAATGCTTACGAAATCTTTGTTATTTGTTAATTTCAATTTGTATTTTAGCTCTTTTTCATAGTAATTTCCCGAATGGAAATTGCTTTTAATTTCCATTTTATTGTAAATCATGAGTTGGAAAGCTTGTAAAATGTCTACACTTAGATGTTACGTAATAATCGTTGAAAACTGGAAAAATTACAGTTTGAGCAACATTATTTATAAAACAAATACATGCCCGGAATGAACTAATTAAATACCGTACCTAAATGAAGAATACTTCGTTTCAAGTCCGAACGCTATCATCCGGATAAATAATTCCATCGGAACAGCAATTAGCAATTTTTCCACATGGCGCCACAGTATTGGTCACTTCCAAGACTCCGATAAATGAGTAAATTAAAGCGAGTTCAATATCTTGTCGAGTACTATATCCTGCCAAACCGAACTTTCCGGTTGGAAGCCGGACTGGTAGCCACTCCAGCTGATGCGCCGGACGTCCTCGGCTGCTCCTGCGCCAAACCAGTTCTGCCTTTTCAGAAACGGTGCGGAAAAAATGACTTACTGGAAACGGCAATAATTTGCATGTGGGTGGGAATCCTATAATTCCATAAAATAAAAAATATCGGAACGCAAAATTACAGCCATGTAAAGAAAAGGCAACACAGAATAGCCAGAACGAATGAATTCACTCGAACCTGCGAAAACTTTAGATAAACAAACCTGTTGAATAGAATTGTACAAGGAACGGTTTGATAATTCTTTAAAGTGTTTTTAGACTTTCGGTGAGCCAGAGGTACGCCCCGACCTGTGTAAAGCAGGAGCAGTAGAAGCTAACCAGCCCACTCAGACCTTGGGAAGATTCCATTAAATGCAGAGTGAAACTGAAATAGAAAGAAGATTCAAAGAAGAAAGTCCAATTGAGCAGAAAATCATTGATTTGCTGTACAAAAAATGTATGAACAGAAGAAAAACGCAGTTTTCAATCAACTTGTATTAATCTCTTGAATCTTTTATTTTGTTCTTGGTCGCCACGTTAATTTTAAATTACTATTTCCACGTCGTGTTACCATATTACTACACTTTCAATTGGTAGTTTCTCTGAAGATCGAGACTTCTATTCTCGGAACAAAAATACCGCAATGACAAACAGAACCTCCTTTCTCTCGCAGTCGAAAAAAAAAGAAAAATAATGTGCAGTTTATATAACATTCAAATATATTATAGTCTATTGTAAAAAATCATATATTGTTATTTTATTGTGTTGTTTGTTATTCTTATTTAAATTTATTTGCCATTGCTATTTTCATTACTTAAATGCGAGAAATGATTGTTTCCTCAACTTATGACAAAGACAATCCGCATGAAGTGAGCAAAGAAAACTGATAAACGCATTTGAAATGGTAAGATTCCTTATTTCCGTCGGAAAACAGAAAAATTAGTGCATCGTTACCACTTCTACGTTAGACTGATGTAAAGTCACTATCATATCCGCTCCATATCTACTGTAAAAATAATTAAAAAAATACCTTGTGAGAAACAAGATCAAAAACATACTCAGATGTTAATTTATGAATAACTAGATGGAAAAGGCGGGAATTGGCGAAGGACTGAAGGAATGTAAAACGTACAACAATAAAAATTAGTCCCCGTGTTTGCGTGTTTTAGCCCCGCAGGGGATGAGGACCCACTTATGAAATTAACCCGATCCCCACCTTTCACATGAACCTCCTCTATTGGTGGTCTGGGGACTTCACAATATGTTTCAAACGTTTGACGTCTAGCTCTTTAAACATTAAAATGGGTATTTTGAGAATCGAAAAATAGACCATTACGAATAAAACCGTTTTTATATACTAACACAGAAAGTTCGTAGTAAAGGAACAAACCGCTCCCCCTTCACGCACTCTGGTAAAAATCCGGCAATCCTGTAAGCGTCGTTCGGAGAGAACGGAAGCACAGGAGAGTATTTGTGAGGCATAATCAGAGGCTTGCCGGAGCAGCCGGCAGGCGTGGTGTGGTGTGGTGTGGTGTGGAGTGGAGTGGGGAAGGACGGGAGGTAAGAGAGGCGGGGCGGCCGCGCGTGTGCCCGCGGTCACGCGTGCTTGGCACCCACCTCCCCCTCGAAGATTGTACAGCAAGCCGCCCCCCGCACAAAGACCCAGCCAAGTCCAGTTCGGCCGCGCACGCTACACGTCGCAAAAACGGCCCGCCGCCCGCCGCCCGCCGCCCGCCGCCCGCCGCCTGCGGCGACCGCACGAGAGGCGCGGCAATGCCACCATCGACCATGGAGCGAGACGATGGCCATCGGTGGGTGGGGCGCGGAGCCTCGCGCTGGAGACATCACGCAAAACGCTCGTCGAAATGGTTGCGGCGGGCCCGCGATCGCCGCCCTGGGGCCGCACCTCTGACTTGTGGCTGCGGCGGGCGAGGCGGCGCTCGGGGCAAGGGCACCGTCATAGCCCTTCCACTGCGGTGGAGTGGACGAGCGTTGCAATTCTGTCATTGTTGGACTTCAACACAGCTCACTTGAATGTGCTTAACATGTTGACGGGCCGTTAATGTTCTCTTTTCCATATTCAAAGGAGTTTGAATTGCAATGGACTGGGAAATGAAAATAAGATATTTAAATTGAAAAGAAAGGATACTATTAATCACTCATCAGTGCTGGAAATAATTACATTTTATCCGAAGTTCGCTGACCATTGAATATGTTCTTTAATTCACATTTGAGTAGCAGGGCGTGTATATTTCTGCTAGGGTTATTTCTAACTTAAGCGCGTTACACTCTGTAGCTTATTAGAACACGTCTCGACGCACACTTTCCAAGGACCTGGACACTTCTACAATTTGGCTCTCAAACACATCACAACACAAGGCGCACAGCAATACAATACACGAATGACAACTTCAGACACGGCGGCGTTCACACCATGACCTTTCGGACCCAGGCAATGTCGCTGTGTGCTCCATCTTGGCTTATCTGACGGGCGAGTTCGTATCGTACACTTGCAATGTACAACAAAGTGTAATTATTCGGAACTAAGTGTTCTTCAAATTCGTTAAATCTTCTGTATACATTACACAGTAAGGATATATGACCGTTTACAAGAAACAATCGACACAAAACTCAACAAACGCGTTACTGTTTATTAGGGAATTACCTCTGCAAGTGTTACATCTGATTTAAGACCAAGAAGTATAAGTTGGGCATAATTGACGTAAGGGCAATAGCACCTGCACAAGCATCCAGCAATACGCCCTTTACGCTGCTATCCACGCTACCGCCGTGCATAACTGGGAAGTGACCTAGACACTTACTACCAAATATTTCGATTGTTTGATGTTTCCTAACTCAACCGCTATGGCCATTAGACCCGTTCGTGCAGAGAGTGCTTTTCCATTCCGGGATGTGGCGCTGTTCCTCCTTCGCTGGACAGTGAGATCCGGCGCCAACCTAAACGTAGTTCAGCCCCGAGACACGAGTTTTTTCTTAATATCGTATTTCCCTCCTTTGGACGTTCCATCATATTCTTGGGGGTCCCCCACTTCGTAGCACCATTACTAGCCCGACGTTATTTTCTCTGTAAAACAAAGACCTACAAGAGGCGAGATGTTCGCGCGGATCCAGTTAATACTTTCTATTCCCCCAAACCGAATGAAACAGCATCCTCTGTACTTGAGGAGCGGCCTTACTTCTGGTTTTCCGATCTGGCTACGCCGCGGGCGGGCGGGCGGGCGAGTGGATCGGGGCGGCGGCGATCGCGGTTGCGGCGGCGGGCCCCGGGTTCATGACTTCATTTCCGGTCGGGCGCACCCGCGTTACGCGCTGCTGCTCTTATGATGAGGCTGGATCGGTAGCGGGGCGCGGGAAGGGGAAACGGCGCGGGGAGGGGGGCAAAGCGGAGTGGGTAGGGGCGGGGGCAAGCGTGCGCCAGCTCGCGCCGACAGCTCGTCCCTAATTGCGGGGGCCGCACTGCCCCCGGCCCCCCCCCCGCCGCCGCCGCCGCGGCCACGCCGCCGCCACCGCCACCGCCGCTGCCGCCGCCGCGTGCGCACGCCTAATTGAAAAAAAGGGGGCAGACCTTGCGCCAGCGCACGACAAGGGTCATCACCTCCGCGCCGGATGTACTTACGTGCACTTACCCACATTCTAACAGGCCGGGCTAATTAGAAAATAATAAAGGGCGATGGGCGATGGCCGGCGGCGGGCGCATGGCGCTCCCGTGCCCGCCCGACTCGCCGGGCCACGCCCACCACCCGCCGCCAGCCGCGGCTCCCTGCGCCCGCCCCGCAACGCCGACCCAAGTCTGAGAGCACTCACGCAGCGCGGACTGGATTGATGCATTCACAAGGAAACGCCATATTTTTTTCCTCTTTCCATCAAATTAAATTTGACCTCTTCAGGGAAATATATATGACTGATTTTGAACACTTACATGTTTTGAATATCAATATGGAAGAACTGTTTTGAAGAAGTATTGGCGGATTGGTGAGGTGTAAGATTTTTGTTCCATCGGGAGAGCACGTGAAATAAATTTATCGGGGGGGGGGAGTTAGTTGTTATAAAAGCTTCTAGTCGAAAACGAGAGTCGTGATTATTCTGTGTCCTTCGGTTCACCGAGCGAGAGCACGAAAATCATACGTTATATTACATTATTAAATGTAAAAATACAAGGCTTTTAATGATGATTAAGTTGTTAAATTTTATTTCTTCTTATCAAATGAAAAGATAAACAGTATATAGAAAATAGTTTTGTTACGCCAAAAATTATGCGAAAAACTTAGGTAGCATGTTAATAGTAATGTCTCAATTAGGCTATGGAAGACATTCTTAAACAAAGTGACTCGGAATTGCTCATCCATACCCTTCGTCCCCGCAAATCGTGTCCGTACTGTGATGGTTGCTACTCCTCGCCGATATTTCGGTATTGCTCGGGAAGGACTAAGGAAGTAGAAAGCATTCAAAGAAAATATATTCTAGTTCGCGAGAAATGCACCTCGAAGGGTAAGAATCGTACGCTTGTCTCAGAGACAAACTACAAAAAATACTGAGAACTCTTTTCGTTTAATCGAGTTTTATTTGTTCAAATTTGTCTCTGTGATTCCTAGTTATAACGTTTTCTGTTTAAATAAAATTTTTGTATCTTGAAAAAGAATTGTACAGTCTCTTCAGGGTCTTCTCTCTTGATGCTTCTTTGCATCATTCAACAGAGCGGCTTCATGGCGTTGTCTAATGTTATTGTTTACTTGAGGTGTCTTACAACTACAGTGATGACTAGCTCGCTGCTGCATGACATTGCTCTGATTTGTTTATATTTTATATATTACATTTCATTGTTTCGTAAACCATAGAGCAAGGATACTTACAAAATCTCCAAAGCACGAAATAATGATGATGCGTGGAATATTTATGTTCATAAGGCACAGAATCTCGTGACATATTCTACCACAGTCCGACAGGTCACGTATCGCCTTCGTTGCGTCAGGTCACGTTGCCCCTTTGTTGCGAAAGGTCACGTATCGCCTTCCAACTATGAAGCTGTTATAATTTTAATGGTTTATCTGCCGAGACGCGATTGAGGTGATTTTAAAATGCTTTTAAGAAAGATTTTAAAGCGACTTAAAATTATTTTAAAGCATGTCAGGAACTGCATGCATTGTTCGATATGTAAAGCTGCTTTAACAAATACATTGCTGTGATTTCAAATATTTTGTATATTTTATTATGTATAAAATACGTTAAGGGAGAGGGTGTGGTTCCGTCCAGTACCTAGGGCTGACTACTACAGCCTTTGTCACGTTCGGCGCTTCCAGCCGTAACTCCCTCGCCTCGTCCTCGCACTCGTCGCCTTCCCTTTGTGTCGGTCGTTCACGTTCTGACGGCGCAGCGCATCCCAGCCTGCGGAACTTGTCGCGGCGCGACCTTTAAGAGACAAGCACACGTGGCCGACACTCGTCAGGTAGTGGCGGCAGGTCGAGCGCGCACGCCCAGCCCGCCCCCCCCCCGCCCCGCTGCGCTGCGTTGTCCAGGGGGCGGGGGCTGCGCGTGCGTCGCGCGCGCGGGGCGCTCGGGCCCCGCCCCCGGCCCCGGCCCCGGCCCCGCCCCCCGCCCCCCGCCCCCCGCCCCCCGCCCCCCGCCCCTGCCCCCGCAAATGGGTCGCGCCACCTAAAAATTCGATTGATTCATGATTTCATGCGTCAATGCTAAAGTCATTTTCCCATAAGTGTAGTGCATGCTTTTATGGCGGCGGCGGCGGCGGCGGGTGGTAGTGGCGGCGGTGATCTTCCCCCGCTGGATGGCGAGATCCGGCGCTGACCTACTCGTCTCCAGCGGGGTTTTCCCCCACCTGGTATCTTTCACCAGCGCCCGCCCCCCACCCCCCAACCGGGCCTACCTCTAACCTCCTCCCGTCATATGTGATAGTGTAGTGCGTGTAAGTGTAATTGGGTATACGTAGGAGGTGAGGATAAGTCAAGGAAGAGGAAGGAAAGATCGCGCGCGTTCCTTGGCACGGTTGTTAGGGTACTGCTCCGGCATTTGCCTGGTGTTGATCGGAGAGACCACGGAAAACTACCGATCTGAGCAGTCGGCCGCTAGAATCCTCCTCCAAGCGGCGACTGAATTCCATATAGATATGTGTCTAGTGACGAATATCCTGCCACCGTCCGGAGTCAAACCGTAGGAGCTCCCGGTCAGATGCACTGCAGTGGTATGAACTGACCTCTAAAAATTCTAGAAATACACCTTATTGCAGGTAATACCACGAGTGCATTCGAAGTGACTTAAAATTTCGAGCCACGTAGTGGCCGGGAATTCTATGTTGGAAAGTTCAGTACGTGAGTGGAATTTGTATAAGAAAGTTGTGTTAAATAAATAGAATTTACCTGCTAACAATTTCTGCAGTTGATGTTTGACCAAATTGCCCTTCGTTCCTAGTGGCAGTCATGGATTGTTTACATTGGGAAGAAACAAGTGGACGGCGAAGTGATAAAACTAGAACAATAATTCTCCAGCGATAAAACGCGCGGGTAATCGCCTCTGATTGGTTTCCCGAGTCAGAATTCTTAAACTCTCTTTCTTTAAATTTCTTCGGCGGAATAGCCAACAAAAAATGAGACATCTAAAAATTGGGAAAAATAAATCTGAAATAGAGAGAGAGCTCTCCCGTGCTCCTTCCTCGCAGAAGCCGTGGCGCCGCGTGCTTTAGCGAGGCGCCTTGGCGGCGTCGGCGTGGGCCGGCGGCGTGGGCCGGCGGTGTGGGCCGGCGGAGGGGCGGCGGCGAAGCCCGGTGGTCCCGTCCCGTCCCGTCCCGCGGACGCGCCTCGGCGGGCGGCGCTTGATGAGGCAACGGGAGCCGCGCGGCCGCCCGCCCGGCATCATTCTTCTTGTTCACCGGCCGCCGGCCGGCGCGACATGCTCCAGCTACTTTCTTGCTTGCTGCCTGAGGAGGGGGGCGTGACGGGATGGTGACGGAATCGGGGGCGGTGTCGGGGGCGGTGTCGGGGGCGGTGTCGGGGGCGGTGTCGGGGGCGGTGTCGGGGGCGGTGTCGGGGGCGGTGTCGGGGGCGGTGTCGGGGGCGGTGTCGGGGGCGGTGTCGGGGGCGGTGTCGGGGGCGGTGTCGGGGGCGGTGTCGGGAGCGGTGTCGGGAGCGGTGTCGGGAGCGGTGTCGGAGCGGTGTCGGGAGCGGTGTCGGGAGCGGTGTCGGAGCGGTGTCGGGAGCGGTGTCGG
This sequence comes from Teleogryllus occipitalis, assembly GCA_011170035.1. Lineage (NCBI taxonomy): Eukaryota > Metazoa > Arthropoda > Insecta > Orthoptera > Gryllidae > Teleogryllus > Teleogryllus occipitalis. The sequence goes on from BLKR01009219.1 coordinate 108,994, forward strand.
GAGCGGTGTCGGGAGCGGTGTCGGGAGCGGTGTCGAGCGGTGTCGGGAGCGGTGTCGGGAGCGGTGTCGGGAGCGGTGTCGGGAGCGGTGTCAGCGGTGAGCGGTGTCGGGAGCGGTGTCGGGAGCGGTGTCGGGGGCGGTGTGTCGGGGGCGGCGTCGGGAGCGGTGTCGGGAGCGGTGTCGGAGCGGTGTCGGGAGCGGTGTCGGGAGCGGTGTCGGGAGCGGTGTCGGGAGCGGTGTCGGGGCGGCGTCGGGGGCGGCGTCGGGGGCGGTGTCGGGGGCGGTGTCGGGGGCGGTGTCGGGAGCGGTGTCGGGAGCGGTGTCGGGAGCGGTGTCGGGAGCGGTGTCGGGAGCGGTGTCGGGAGCGGTGCCGGGAGCGGTGCCGGGAGCGGTGTCGGGGGCGGTGTCGGGAGCGGTGTCGGGGGGGTGTCGGGGGCGGTGTCGGTTGAGGTCACGGCGACGGTGACGGGGACGTAACAAGACTATTGGCAGGGATGACGGTGGCGGTGACGGTGACAGGGGAGGGGCGTGATGAGGGCGGGGCTGGCGGCAGCTGTGGCGACGGCGGCGGTGCCCGCGCCCGCCCTGCCTTGGCCCCGCCGTCGTTCATCGCTCAAAGCAGGCTTTCATCGCTCATCGCGCATCGCCCTCTATCGAACACAGCCGCCTCAACCATCGCCCTTCGCCTATCAGGCTATCGCTCATCCATCTGTGACTGCCTGTGTTCGCTCTCATCTCACAAAGCAATCTTCTGTGTCTGAACGTTCGTCTTCTCTTCATTCCCGTCTTTTTTTAATGACAAAGGGATGGGAAGTAAATTACGCGACGTATAAATGTTTTTTAAGAACGTGATCGTCTCAGAAATAGCCATTTTTCGTTTCTTATCGGTCCTTTTCTAAAGTTGAATTAAATATTTTCCTGTTCTCTCCGGGCATACATGTAATTGTTCACAGTGAATTATGATTATGTCACCACAGAATAAATATTTTTTTTAGATATTCATAAAAAGCAATTCGTTTCGAAACTTCACTAACACAACACTAAGAAACAACTGTTGTGAATTTGCTTAAATTCACCTTAGTTGATGCGTATCGTTCTTGGTCTCGTGGTTGTTAAAGTAATCTGCCAACCTCTAGTTCATGATCTTATACAAGACAAAACACAACCCAACTCTGTCCACATTCACACAGCGTGAATGCGTTTATTCGCAAGTGTTTTATGAAGTTTGGTGTTTCCGTCATATTAATAGTAGTTTCGGATGGTATTCTAAGTTAAAAAATAGCGTGTTTTTAATGATGAATTCGTTTCGTATTACCGGACAATAATTGACTTATTAATGAAGGAAGAAAAATGCATGTTCTTGCGTTGGGAACTGTAGTCCCATCCGAAGAGTAGAATGAACATGTCTCTCTTGACGTTGCTTACACTAAAAAAGAAAAATGAGAGCCGCGGATGTCTCGCTGTCAGTGCCATTCGCGTGGCATGTGTTAATGTACACGTGCATAGCTCCCGTGTAGGTTCCGGTGGCTCGTGGATGCAAGACATTGAGTCTAACGTCGTATGTCGTCGTGCAAAATAAGTGGAAGACGTTAATGTATTGCAGCTTCGCCTGAACTATTTCGCCTCGCGGTCTCTTGTACACAGCCAGTTCTTTCCACCTCGTCCTCTCACCTATTTCTTCTCGTCCTTCCTTTCTACTTTCATTTCCTCGTCCACGCCACACGCGGCGCTCGCCGCCGCCGCCATCAAATCACGGTGGATTGAAAGGCCCAGAAGGGGGCCGAAATACATTTGACCTGTTCACATTCTGCTTACGTAGTATAGAGAGAGTAATGAAATGCTCCTTCGAAGTACGACAAATTTTCACCAGACAGAATTCATTTGATAGGTCCATGATACCGAATATGTGAGTAAATCTTATTCCTATATGAAGTAAATTACTTCGTCTAATTCTTAGTGTAGTGCGAATCCAGATTTTGTGGGTCCTTGCTACCAAGAAATTGGTATACGCAAAGCATCTGTCCGTCGGCCAGGATGTGTGCATGTGAACAACGCTAGTGCCTGAATCATACAAGTGATTTTTCACCAAAATTGATACTTTTTTTATTAATATTACTGTTCTCTCTTCTCCTTGAATTTGGAAAGGATATAATTTTGGGCAGTACTGTACATGAACTTTCAATGCTATGTTGAAAATATTTCTCGAATTTTCGTTCTCTAGCATCCTCCTAGCCAGTGACTAGCTCCCATACTGGCATTTAACAGATGTTGGCATTCACCCTTCACTTGCTACAAGACCTGAAACTTCAGATTGAGCTGTAAATTATTTAACGTATTATTTAGTTTCTTTTTCACCACCGGCTACATTGAATGCAGCGAAGGGCTCGAAGATTGGGTCTACGTTCCGGATATCCACGCTGGTCGGATATTTTGTGTATTAACGGAATAGATCATACGAGAATGGTTGATCAGCATATCGCTCGGGAATGGCGAGGGGATAGGAAAGAATCGCGGTTCGTCTCCTTTGTTCTAAGGAGATATACCGATTCGTCTGGAACCGATCATGAATACCTCGGAAACTAGCGACAAGAGAAGTCGGCGAATCTGAATGTCTGGAAAGCAAATAGTTTTGTCCACTTTTCTCCCGATCCGGTCCATAGTGCATCACCGCTACCGCCAGCGCGAAGCCCCGGGGCTGATTGTTTCCGTCTGTGGCTCTCGGAGCAAAAGTGTGAGGAGATTAAATTCGGTGTAAGTAGTTGAGTGGGCGCTGCGCCGCGCGCCGCCACAAGCAGATGCAATCGCCAGATAGGCAGCGGAGCTAAATATAATGAGCCCATTCCGCGGCCTCGCGGAGCCCCCGCGCACCGCGGCCACGGCGGCGCGAGCGGCGCAGGCGGCCCAGGCGGCCCAGGCGACGCAGGCGGCCCAGGAGGCTCAGGAGGCCCAGGAGGCCCAGGCGGCCCAGGCGGCCCAGGCGGCCCAGGCGGTTCAAGAGCCTCGCTCATCCGAAAGTTCACTTAATCCGAAATCAATGTTGTTGCATTTTTCGGAGAAGGAAGAAATAAGAACGAAGCGTGAGTCTCGATAATCTGAACTTCGGGAATCCGCATGTCCACCTAATCAAAAATCGATGTTTTTGTCAGAAAAGGGAGAAATAAGAACGAAGTGTCTTGATAATCCGAATTTTGCCTATATGAAAGTCCTCTTAATACGCAACAGATGAATTTCATCGGAGAAGGGAGCAATAAGAACGTTTGTTACATTAGAAACTTCTCCCACTGCGATGTATTTTTTTCGTTGAAAATTACAAGAAAATACTAGATTTAATACAATAAGCCACGAAATACATACAGAACACAGCTTTGAAAAAGTCAGTTACATTCATTGACGAAACGGAGAATATCTATCAAAAACAAAAATCGCGCGAACGCCTGAAGTGCATGTTTGCGATATGTATTCGCCCAGATAGTCCCGAGGTATTGTTGCTTGTATCTCTAACCGCACAATAACTTTGTTACGAGTTATTGTTGCGATTAGAGAAAAACCTATGCTCAGTAACTACTCTAATAACTACCAAATAATTAAATGTACATCACAATCGTCTTTGAGGGAAACAAGATTCCACACTCGAAGGTGGGGTGTGGAGACTCGTGGCGCTGGGCGGGGGGGGGGGGCTGGACAGAGGAAAAAAGAGCCAGGCGGGTTGTAGCAGGGCGGAAATAGCGGGGACAGCGCGACGCAGGAAGGGCCGGAGCGGGGAAGTGGCGTTGAAATCGGTATGGAAGGCGCGAGCCGTGGCTGCACGGGATGTGGAAAAGCGAGTGGCGATGGGCGGGCCACGTGGATGCGGGGAGTATCGTGACGAAGCAAGTTGGGACGTGCGAGTCAGTGAAGTGACACTTTACGCCATTGAGCGGGAACGGGGTAGATTACGGATCTTCGCATTGCCATCAAGGAATATCGACGATTCCTTGTCACCGACGACCTTCCGATTCAATATTCCTTCGGAACTGGTGCTAGTAATCTCTTCATAATTTACAATTTATTGAAATAACTGTCATCAGTTTGTAATCTAGTGATTCAATATTGTGATCTTACTACGCATAGTCTAGAACAAACAGCAACACGCATATCAGCACATTGCAAAGACTCGGAAACCTTGAAAGGGAAGTGCACCACCTGACGGCCGGCGCCAACATAAGTCGCGAATGCCTGAGACGCCGCTGAATGACGTAATTGGTGGGGTAAACGTACTGCCCCGCCCCCACCTGGAAAGAGGAGCCTCTGGGGCGCCCACGCATACCGCGACGGAAGCTGAAACTGTCGCAGGTGCCTCCCTGCCACGCACGCCCTCCGAGAGCCCACGCTCGCTCTCTCCCCGCCTCCACCCCCACGCCCGCCCCGCCCCCTCTCGCAGCGGCGCAGGCAGAGCCGAGTTCGCCGGCCAGCGCCCGCGCCCGACAGCTACTTAAAATTCATTGGGGGCGATTTATTTATCGCGTAGACAATATCGGTCCATCAGTAATTACCGAATTACGTGTGCGAGCCGGCGGAGGTCAGGGCTGTTGGTTCTGGCGGCGGCTGCGGAAGAGGCCGTTTATCAGCCTCGGCGGTCGGCTGCACGGCAGCCATTTACCCAGCCCCGCGCGCCACTCCGCTCCGCCCCTCCCTTTACCCCGCCCCGCCCTCCCGCTCCCCCCTCCCCCGTCCCGCCCCCCTCCCAGCCTCCTTCCTCCCCACGTGGATTCTTGCCACCGTGCTCACTCCGACTCCGTCCACGCAGCCTCGAACCGCCCTTCTTCACCCCCCCCCCTTGCCCCTCCGCGCTATGCCCCACGTCGTTTCACCCCCGCCTCATTTCCTCCCACCTCCTCGCATTCCGTCCACTCGCTCCGCCTCGCTGCACCTGACACTTCCCAAATACTTTCGTTTTTTCTCCAAAAATCTGCTCAATGAAATGGATCCGTAATCAAACCAGCAATAGCCACCCGAAATTCTAATGCAATGTTCGTTTAGTGCACTCATATTCGTTAGAAACGTCTCCTTTTAACAATTCACTTTTAGTTAATTGCTACATATTGAATTTTAATATAAACCAACTTATAACTCTTTAACCGTTGTCGCCACGTACAAGTATAGTGAAAACGTTTGAAGTTTTTGATATTAACTGAATTAATTTCGTTATACACACTCGTATGTACTACTTAAGATCCTTTGAAATGTTTCTTCGTTGAGTCGAGGAAATACATTTTAGACCTAAAGGCGCTCAACACATTCGGCATTCGGCGAGTAGCGAATGGAAAATGCCGAATGTGTGAAGCCGCTTTAAGGACACAATCCGCCGGTTGCTTTGCTTGTTGAGTTGTGATGCGATATAAACATCGTTGTTGCTAAATAGCGATGTTCAAAATCTAAACTATTGATGATTTTAAACATGATTATTTTTATAACCGGATTAGTGCTTGTTCATATTCACGGGAGGTAGTAACTTGAAGGTGGTTGCATTTATTAGCTTTTTACTGAGATTTAATTGAAAAAATAAAATAAAAAATGATGAGGTCAATTAACAACAATTTTATTATCTGATTGGATAATTCAAAAATAATGAAGACTTCATTTATCGACTATTTTAATTATTTTTCATCCTTTTTCACTTTGGTTCGAAGAATGTAATAATTTTGAGATATCCCTTAATCGGAGAAGCTTTTATTATGATAGTACATTTTTCATTCAAAAACAAAATATAAACCACATAAAACATCGAACAAAACATTGATGTTAATAAAACATGGAATTAAAAAAATCGATGTTAAATACATTGATGATTTATAGAAACATGTACGTTTTGAAAACATGGGCATGGATGTCGCGTCCCTAATGTAGAGCCCTGTGCGCCGCGCGGGAAGCGGGGGCTGCGAGGTGGGCGTGGCGCACGGGGGGGGGGAGCGCGGCCGCATCCGCCCACTCCCCCGGGAAGGGCGGGGCCGCGCGCGCACTCGCGTGTGCAAATGTGACACAATTTGCATGAACCGGTGTCGAATGTCGTATCAATATTCTTTCTCCAACTTTATAGCGTTTAATGTCGGAGAGGTAATGCCGAACAAGCGTATAACTCAATATCAGTATTGGGTCTGGTGAGTCATTAGATAAATTTGAAAAACATAATTGCAATATAAATTTTGCGCGGGGGGGGGGGACTTTTCGAAATATAATAGAAGTAACGCCCTGGTGTGTCGCGTCCGCGACCACGCCCACGCCCACCCCCACCTCCCCCGCACGCCCGCGGTCGCCCTGTCGCCCTGTCGCCGTGCCGCCCGCGTCGCCCCCATGCTCTCCGCCCGCAGCCCGTAACGCGCTGCCCGCCGCGGGAACGGTACTTGTAATTTGAGTGTCAAGAGCGGCCTCCATGAATATTTCAAGGCGCTCCTAACAGCGGGAGCAATGAGATGTCATTATGCGTAATCGAGCCGCAGCCTCGCGGTCATAAATAAAGACAATATGCCGCTTAATTCGGGGAGGGGTGGCGGAAGAAAGGTGAGGAGGGGAGAGAAGGTGGAGGCGGAGGCGGCGTCGCGCGGGACAGGTTCCGAGCCACAGTCCGCCCGGTTCCCGCGTCTGCCGCCGCCGCCGTCGCCGCCCCGCTCCGCGTCCCACAACCCTACCGCTCCCTGTACTGCAACCGTGCTGCTTGTCGTCCAATCCCGCTTCGAGTTATCCAATTCTGCTCTGCGTCGTCGAACCCCGCTATGCATTTCGACTCGACTTCACGTCGTCCAATCCGCTCTGCATGGTCCAATTCGCTCCGCTTTTTCAATCCCGCTTTGCGTTCTCCAATCCCGCTCCGCGTCGTCCAATCCCGCTCTGCGTCGTCCAATACCGCTCTGCGTCGTCCAATCCCGCTCTGCGTCGTCCAATCCCGCTCTGCGTCGTCCAATCCCGCTCTGCGTCATCCAATTTCGCTCCGCATTGTCCAATCCCGTTCTGCGTCGTCCAATCCCGCCCCGCGTCGTCAACCCCCCCTCCGTGTCTCCCAACACCCTTTCTCGTCGTCTAACCTCCCTCCGCGTTTGACGACCCCGCTTCGCGTCGTCTAACCACACTCCCGTCGTCCAACCTCAGTCCGTGACCCGGCCCTGCTTTGCGGCGTTTAACCACGCTCTGCTTCGCCGAATCCCGCTCCGCGTCGCCCCTGCCCGTTCGCTTTTTCTTAACCCCGCCCCGTCGCTACCCAGACGCGCTGAATCCGACCTTCCCTCCATTTACCCCCAACCCCAAAAGGCTTTCCGTCAAACCCTCTCCCTTCCCCCGCTAGGCGACATCAATTCGATCAATCCGTCTTCGTTTCCTGCAATTTCCACCCCGCTCAGCTCGCTCTCCCATTCTTCCCTGCTCAACCTCACTCGTGTCTCGTTTTCCCCCTACTTGCCTACATTTTACCTTGTCATCTCATTCGATTTCATCTCGATATAAAAATATTCCAAAATGGAAACCTGGATATTTCGCAATTTCCAATTATGGCGATATGAAAATATCTCAATATTTCCAAATGATTATTACCCTGTTTACCCTCCGATTACTCCATTAATTTAGTCAATACGACCTTTGTATTTGTTAGACGTAGATCATTTACCCCTTCTCCTTAAACGAGACCTGCCCACCTTCTGCTCCAAATTGCATTTGAAGCACTCCTACAACATTTGGCACTCTACTCATGTGTCTGTTCGATGTATTAGCGTGAATACATGATAACGCTGCCGTGACCCTCTCACTGGCACACTTATCTCATCTACAGGCACTCGGTTTTTTATACCCCCTTTCAAAATACCCGTCATACTAGCCTAATTATAGATGGATTCTCGCTCCACACACTATTAGATCGTAATTTTGCAGCGAAGCTGTTAAGGGCACTGCAGAATACGTGTTTTTCTTGGTGTTGATTATTTCATTGATTCATTATATTTATTATACGATTCATTCATAAAGAAAAAAGAATACTGCTTCTATGTAATATTTGTCAAATAGACATAATTTTTAAAAAATACATACTAGTTTCGCTGACATTTTAAAATTTAATTTGTTTTAAATAAAATATACTAGTGTTAACGCTGGTGTTAGGTAGCTTAACCTCTTCAAGAATTGAACTTAGGTATGCGTAATCTATGTAATATAACGCATACATTTCCTTATAAGTATGTGTGATCTCGTGCTATTTTTATTTAATTTATTCTTCTAACGACGAAAATGAACATTGTCATTTCCGGCCACAAAAACTCTTACAGGAAAGCACATTACGTTCTTCAGTGTCCATGTACCGTAGCGTTCCTTCGTGTTGCAGCCGACCTAGAACGTTGGCATTCAGACGAAAGGTCATACTGCGTTTTCATTATTCATCGCACCAAATAAACAACATTTCCGCACACTCGTGTTCTTCTTCTATCGAATGACGTGCACGGCTTGTGAATCAGGCCTCATAAATTTATGTCTGTGATTTAGCAGAAATTCCTGGTGACTGCGAGAGCGAGCAAATGAACTCGCGACGACGCGAACCCTTGGCTTCCTGAACACGTTTCTTGTTGTGCAGTGCGGCCATTCAAGCAGGCACATTCAGGGCCTGGTGGACCCGCCGCCCGCCTCTCGGGGCGCCTTCCTGCTCGAACAAGATTCGAGGAGGAAACATGACCGGCCTTGCGGTCATCCGAGAGGAAATCATGACTTGTGACGGCGCGCAAAAGCCGTCTGGAAATACAGTGTTCAACAAAGGGCAATGTCTGACTGGGAGTAAATGTGGGACATCTTTAGAATTTGCGAATATTTTACGGATATTTTTAATTTACCCGTAATGTTCACGAGGCTCAGCAGTTACACCAGAGTGGCATTAAGGGTAGGTTGATAAAGATATTTTTAAATGACGTTTTTACTGCTTTTTAATTTTAACAAACAACATTCGATGTCTCATTTCAATATGTGATAAATTAATGTAAATCAACAAATAAAAATAAATTTTAAATTCAGCATTTTTAATCTATGTACGAATATTAACCAAACGAGTGTTGTGCGCACTGTTATAAAATTTTTAAAGCCGTAAAATTTCACAAACGGGAAAGACTTGAACGTTACGTAGAAGGTGTACGTATTTGAATTGGCCTAAACGCTATACATATTGTACCCTTCTACAGCATGCGTATATGCCTAAGACTGCCTACTCTTTGTGTTACCGTCGAAAGGTTCTTCGAATGCAATATTTATTTCCGCTTGAACTTGTGTCAAGTTTATGCTAGATCCCACGGTGGAAGCGAAGGACGTGGACATGGAAGCAAAAAGGAAAACTGCCGCGGAGACAGGCAGAGGCGAATGCCATGGCGAAGGTGATGGCGATGGCGGAGACGAATGCGATGGCGGAGGAGAATGCGATGGCGGCGGTAATGGCGATGTAGCAGGAAAAGGCAATGGAGGCGATGGCGATGGCGAAAAGGCAATGGAGTAGGTGGAGGCGATGGAGGAGGTGGAGGCGATGGAGGAGGTGGAGACGATGGAGGAGGTGGAGGCGATGGAGGAGGTTGAGGCGATGGAGGAGATTGAGGCGATGGAGGAGGTGGAGGCGATGGAGGAGGTGGAGGCGATGGAGGAGGTGGAGGCGATGGAGGAGGTGGAGGCGATGGAGGAGGTGGAGGCGATGGAGGAGGTTGAGGTGATGGCGGAGGTTGAGGCGATGGAGGAGGTTGAGGCGATGGAGGAGGTTGAGGCGATGGAGGAGGTGGAGGCGATGGAGGGTGTGGAGGCGAAGGCGATAGTAGAAGCGATGGCGGAGGCGCGCGCGCGTTGCCTCGAGGGACGGCTCGCGCCCTCCGTTCCCCCTCCCCCCTCACCGCACCCGCCCTCGCGGAATCACAAAGGCGATGATAGATGGCCCAGAACTCCCGTCACGTTTTGCCGCCGCCGACTCGGCCAACGCCATTACCTCTTCCTCTTTCAACTCGGCAGCCGCTGCCTCCGGTGCCGCCGCCCCCGCCCCCGCCCCCGCCGCTGCCACCGCGCCTCCCCCGCCGGAGGAGCCACTTATGGATAGTTCACCATCACCGGTCGCTCTTTCAATCTCCTTTTTCCTGCTTCAGAAACTCGGAGAGCTATGCTTCAGCGACAGTCTTACATTAAATCAAATTTAGCAAGTCGTCTTATTTAAGCAAAGAAAAAATGTCTTCTTATGAATCTCTGTTTTATAAACCCCATACCTTGCGAAGGTGCAGTACTAAACAGAGAAGTTAATTAACTCCGTTTAATCGCCGATACGTGTTCAATACCACTGCTTCTCTATGATTTGTAATCCATTTCTCTAAAATTTACATTGAAACCTGTTGATATACTGGTATAAATGTAATTATTCTTGCGACGTGATGGTACGAATCACCTGTGCATATCATACCGAGCTTGGAAGAAACATGTTTATTGTTTTGAACAGTAACTCATTATAAACAGATCCGAGATGACCACTGGTGTTTTATGTCCATTTCTCTATTGCATTATAAAACAGTGGCGTAAAATTGTATATCTAGTAGTTTCTATTGTCTCATTCTTTTGTACCGAGAGTATTAAAGGTCCGTCATCGTTTGAATGCTGTTATAAATATGCCGGCGTCTCCTGTTTTTAATATCTGGTTTATAATTTGTTTTTCACATTTATTATTATTGAATTGCATTAAGTTCTTCAATGTAGTAAAAGTAGATGTTTACTCGTTGTCTGTCTTCGTTGAAAATTCCACTTGCTAAATAGATTATCGGTGATCTTTAATACCGATTTCTTTAGTTCTTATTATCCAGTAATTTGCTTTGTAATCCATATTTTTAAATTGATATTGCGTCTTCTGAAACTACGTTCACGCTACCTCTCTTCTTCAGTCACACAACTAGTCTCTAAGATCGTACAAAAATTAGCCAACAAAGTTTCAAGCACGGTCGATTCATGTGGTTTATGGTAAGCTCGGGGTTCTCCAGTATCCATTGCTTCTTCTTCTTCTTCATCATCATCGTCATCATCACCACTGCCAACCATCAAAGCCATTCATTGTAGGTATGGCCAGAACGGCTCGGAACTTTATTTTTATTACGATGCCCGTGCCTAAGTCTTATGTCAATACTTAGAATGGGTGAATAATTGTGATGAGATGTAATTATGAAGGAGATTGAATAGTAGAGTGAGAGACAGAAGAAACGGGAGCACCGTTTTAATCCTAAACGGACGCCGGCAGTGAAGTGGTTATGTTTGGGTGTGTTATGTCGATACAGCGATAGTATTCCCCTGAGATGTAGATTGTGGCTTGGCGTTGCGTGTGGGTGGTGCCTGACGTGGGCGTGTGTTGTTTGCGCAGATCCGCCACCGCTTCGGCTGCTACGACGAGATCACGGAGGTGGACCGGCGCCGCGTGCGCCACTGCAACTGGGTGCGCTTCCTGCGGGCCGCCCCCACCTACAGCGACGAGGTCAACCTGGTGGGCAACAAGCACAAAGGTGAGCCCGGGGGAGCGGAAAGTTTACCCAAAGAACAGCTTATCCAAAGAAAAGTTTACCGAAATAAATATTTACTAATGGAATGCATTACCCTGGGAACATATTGCCGAGGGAACACATTACCGAGGGAACTTATTACCATGTAACATGTTACCGAGAGAACACGTTACCGAACGAACACACACTTCTACATCCATTCGAGTCATTTTGAACTACAATTATTATGTATGATTTCCGATAATCCCGACTTTTCCCGTTATTCAGCTTGGTGCAAGCAGCAATCTATGAGAAATCTGAAAATATATAATTTTGGCATTTTCAGTGTCTCCAATTTCCTGCCCAATACTTTTGTCAAACAGCTAAAGCCTATGGGTGGAGGCCTTGGAGTTTGTGTAAAATGCGATCTGTAATTGGGATTCAAAAAATTGTTCGTGTGAAGGTCGTTGGATTAAATTAATATTTGTTTATCCAATGAATACATGTTCTGTAGAATGATATACTTATTATGGACTTCTTTTTTTTTACTAATTTTCATAAAATAAAGGGCTTTAGGTTCTTTGGTTTTCAATGTTGTGTTTTGATGTAAAATTTTTAAAAATATTTTACCTCACTCAGCTTTCAACCTTAACATGAATAACATCCAATCAAGCATTGACGTTTTCTTTCATAAAGCTCAAGGTTTATTATTTTTATTTTCATGCATTGATAGTATTATTCTTGGTATTTTCATCATTCTAACGTTGATATTGCATTATTTCAAGCATTGATATTTTTACTTATGATATTTCAAATATCAATATATTTTGTTCTTATAAGTAAAGAGTACCTATTTTCTGTATTAACAGAATGGATTTGAAAGTATTGTATCGGTAATGTAGCATTATTGAAACCAACACTCCTGCTAGGAATATCGTAAAACGCATTACCTGGTTGAAAAACGAATTCATTTATTGTAATTCACTCAAATTTCAAACAGTCATTTTTTCATGTAATTTGTAGCGAATTTGTTTCTTTATCCTTTAGGTGAACCCATGTATGAAGCCATCAAAAACATCCCTGCCAATTCGGAGCTGGTAGTCTACTTCCTTCCCGAAAGACCAGAAGAAGTCTTCTTCATGCCTGCTATGCACTACCTTCGTAACTCGTTGTATCGTCGCACAATGGACACAATTCTAGAAGGTGAGTACTTCCACTTTACAGTTGATGAAAATATTTATGAATCCAGAGAAGGGTTACTCTCGGGAATACAAAACTGATATTCTTATCTTATGTGAAAGAGGCCTGATGATATATGACTACAGATATTCGAGGAACGAAATATTTTCATCACATACCTCAATTCATTTTGAGATTACCTTCAGTTACCAACGAGATGTACAGTATTGTCAGAATGTGTGAAATGCATCAACCACTACAACGTATTAGTTTATCACATATTATCATAATTTGGGAATAAGTTATTAGCGTTAATTAAATTTGTTCAATTCGGCACTAACGCGCAAAATGTGCGTATTTTTCTGAATATCTTTTGATATGTTAAATCAAAGTAAAATAAAATGCATATTGTTTGTTTAGTAAAGTCACTGGATAAAGTAATCGCATATAGCCTGTGAATGAAGTTCGTGAATAAAATCAGTGGCGAAGTGACGTAGAAAGAAAACATGAAAAACATCTATCCTGGAGAAGAGAACTGATTCAGCTCTGCAGCCAGCGAATTTCACCTCGTTTGTACTGTGAAACAAGGCTTCAACATAAGTCTCACCTCTAGCCTTCAACATAAGTCCATAAGACACCTAAAAACTGAAAATGAAGTACTAAAATCTTTGCAAAATCAATTCCTTTTGGAAGAGGCCTAACTAACATCTCGCTACGCTTTTCTGCTCGTGATCGACTCTATCCGGCAGCCAACCAGAACGGGCGACTACCTCGTGTATTTGCATGCGGAGCAAGGCTAGAGAGCGTAGGAAGGGAGTGGCGCTGTGGAAGCGGAGGCCTCGGCTGCCGACGAGGCGGAGACAGCGGCGCTCCACGTCTCAATTACGCCTCGGTGCTTTATGGACAGTAAAACATCGGCACCTTGCGCCGCAACGTCTTCCGCTGTAACATCTTCACGCCGCGCCGCCAGGCTCCAGGCAGCAGGCAACTCGCGCTTACTCTCCCACATTTTTTCGCCCTCTCCGTCGCCCTCTCCGTCGCCCTCTCCGTCGCCCTCTCCGTCGCCCTCTCCGCCGCCCTCTCCGTCGCCCTCTCCGTCGCCCTCTCCGTCGCCCTCTCCGTCGCCCTCTCCGTCGCCCTCTCCGTCGCCATCTCCGTCGCCCTCTCCGTCGCCCTCTCCGTCGCCCTCTCCGTCGCCCTCTCCGTCGCCCTCTCCGTCGCCCTCTCCGTCGCCCTCTCCGTCGCCCTCTCCGTCGCCCTCTCCGTCGCCCTCTCCGTCGCCCTCTCCGTCGCCCTCTCCGTCGCCCTCGTTCAGGTGTTCACCCTCGCTCTCGTCCTTGCCCTCGTCTTCACCCTCGCTCTCGTCCTTGCCCTCGCTCTTGCTCTGTCCTTCGCCCTCGTTCACAAATTCACCTGTACTCTCACTGCCACTCTCCCACCCACCCCTCCCCCGCTCACCCTTGCTCACTCTCGCGTATCTCCTTTCTCTTACCACCCTCTTCGCAACCTTTCTCTCATCTCTCTCCCTCTCCTCTCTGACACACCCAATCCTATCGTATACTCTCTCTACGTCTGTCCGTTGCTCTCACTGTCATTCGCGCACTAACCTGTCGCTTTCGCATTGACGATCTCACTGTCGCTCTCATCCTCGCTAGAGTCCTCGTCTCCCTTTCACCCTGACCCTCGATTCTTCTGTTCCTCGCTCCCTAGTGAATAACACGTATAGTATATTCGGCTTTCACATTTTCCGTTTCATAGTCTGTAGGCAGCGCATGGACACTCAATCTTCCCTTCAATATTACGTATTCAAGTAAATTCGAGTATTTTGTAAACTGTATATTGGTAGCATTCATTTAGTGATTTGTGATCTCGCAAAAGATCTGAAATTTCACATCCACAACGTAGCTCTCTTTTCCTGCACACCTCAGAAATGTAGATTTAAAACCCATTGTCAGTACGTGCATCCCTGCTGCAATGGCCGGTGGATTCTGACGATGCGTGTGGAGCACTTGGAGTGCGCTGGGGGAGCGCAGGGGGCACGCCTGCCTTCGGCTCCCTGCTGCCGGCCCCGGCTCCCGGCTCCCGAGGCCTTCACTCATAGCTCAGTGTCATCCGCGCAACACGCTCTGACGATAACATATAGATATCACCGACATCCTACTGGTAATGATGAGATAATTTGTCAGTGGTCAGAATCAAAATGGGTATCATTGGTCTGGGCAGCGGCAGTGGCTGCGAGCGGCCGCCGCCCCCTGCTGCACGCTTCCAACCATCTCCCCCGCCCCGCCCCCGCCTCCGCCCCCGCTCCGCCTGACCATGTGCGCAGTCCCACTGCGTCGGAACATTTGAACCCGGCGCCTGCTCGGCCAATGTACAACGGCTCTTCTCTCCTCGTCTCGTCTCTACAATTTTGCTACCTCGCTCTCCCTCTCGCTCTCCCTCTCGCTCTCCCTCTCGCTCTCCCTCTCGCTCTCCCTCTCGCTCTCCCTCTCGCTCTCCCTCCCTATCTCCGTTCCGAGGTTTCCCGAGGTTTCTCCGAACAACTCCAGGCGAATACTGAAGCAATACGCTAACAGGCCATGGACCGCGCCCGATCTTCCTTTCCTCTTCCTTGTCATATCTTCACCCCTTACTTGCGCACACACTACCGTTCATACCGGGAGACCAATCGGGTACTTAGAGTTTGTCCTGTCTGAGGCGGTGTCCCCCTGGTAGGAGATACCTGGTTTGAGAAATCCCCGCAAGTCGACGGGTAGGTCGGTGCCGGATCTCGCCATCCAGGGGGCATCCAGGGGGGCAGATCACCGCCACCTCGCGCGATAAATCATGCACTACACTTACGGGACTATCGACCTTAGCCGTTGACGCACCCGAAATCACTAATCAATCAATAGAGGCAGCCGTTGTCTCGTGCTCTGGTGACCTGGCTTATGAAGTTCTGTCATACATTATCATTTAATATCATTCTTGTCTCTGCTTGTCACAATCTTTTATTCTCCCCACGTTCTTTTATTTCTCTTATCTTTCAGCTTGTGAGGAGGCAGGTCTCTTCAAATCGGCGGGTCATTTTATCTTGACTCGAGATCATTGAATTCCATTCCTTTTAACCCTTTTTACATTCCTTTTATCTTATTTTATGGAATGATTGTGTTCCATTACGTCCTTTGCTTTCTTTCCAACCATATATTCCTACACTCCATGACTATCGAGTAGCATTTTAACGAAAATGAGAGAGATAAGTCGAAATAACGGGTTAATATGATCACGCCTCTTCAGAGAATGTAACCAGTGCCTCTTTGGAATGTATTTTACTTCCTTTTGGTCCAGTGGAGTCTCGATTACGAACTAGGACTTGTATACATCTATAAAATGTGTGCCCACATACGTGTACAAGCGGAACATTGTGTAATCGCTGTTGTGAGTGGATGATCGGCGCATAATTGATTGTGTATACGCATGTAAGGGGAGACGAAACAAAATATATTTATTTTTCTTCAAAATTTATTTATCATCAAAAATAATGAAAACCCTATGTGACATGCAGAGGAGAACTATAATATATGCACGTTTTCTTGATCTCCACTATACACGTTCCTCTCTCTCTCTCTTAATATACATACTAATTGAATTAACGTAGTAGAATTAACTAAATGAATTCACGTAACGCACGTAGGTTGTTAATATTTGGAAACTAGAAATTTTCTCTTCCGTGTAATAAAAAACATTTTCTTCGACTTACATAGCACTTGTCAGGAAATGATTGGGGAATCCGTGAATCCTATGGACCACAGCAGTGGCCCACGAACTTGATATCGGCAGGTACCATGGAATCTGCGAGCCATCGATAACAAATATTGTAAGACTTGAAATATTGGAATATCCATGACCGCAACGCGTAGTCCGGAGTATCCGGCGCACTGCCCGCACCTGTATGTCATACAGATTTTACAGTTTTTGACGATAAATCAATAAAAACATATCTTTCGCCGCCCCTACGCGCTGACCACCCACTACAACAGCGATATAGTATCCGGCTGATTCCCCCTGCGTCTTCTTTCACCTTGGCCGTAGCCGCGTTCGCCCTCCCTTCCCTCGCCCTTTGGGGCACCTGCTCTCCAGCGGCCAGGGTCCTCGCCCCCTGCCATACTGACACACGCTCAGGGTCCGTCCGCTCTCCGTCACACGCCCCCCTCCTGTAGTCCCCGACGCCCTGACCGCTTCGCTGTGACCGTCTCCACCCACACTATCGGTCCCACTCATCCCTGTTCGACCCGCCCCGTTTCCGCCCGCTCTTCTCTCCACGTATACTTCTCCCCGTAAGCTCCGTTCGCCTTCTAGCTGCACCCGGCCATTCCCCGCCCTTCTCGCTCTTTCCGGACCTCTCCGGACCGCCCACTCCATCTTGTTTCACGCAGCTAAGATCCGTCCTTGCCCTCCCTTCCCCGCCCCTCCCCGCCCCGGCCCCTCGCTCCCAGCGCCGCCCAAGCACCCCCGCCGCCCGCTGCGCCACCCGCGGCGCCACCGGGCACTTGCAGCAGCGCCGCTTTTTGTCGACGAGGGGCGGGGGGCCCGTTGCTCTGGATGCCCAGCAGGTGCCCTCGCATGGAAATAGCCCGCGGTGCGCTTCGGCCCGACCCTGCCTCTTGCACTGGCGTTGTTCCAAGGGCTCTTCGGCGTCGAGTACCCTTCTCCAGGCATGGAGGAAGGCTGGAAGGCATTCGACACCCAGTGGACGAAGTTTCTGCTCGACCGCACAGGACTAGTAGTACGCTATCAGCCACAAGGCAAACGGCGACTTGGTGCGTCCGTAAGAGGCACGGTCCACAACCGAAGTGAAACAGTTGAATTATGGATCGCACGCTAGTGAAACAATCCATACCCGTAACCACGTTTTTAATGTTTTTGAGTGAATGTTTTTATAAATAGAAATGGTTGTGTTTGTACAATGACCACTATCAAAGTTTTTTCAGAAAATAGTGGAAGTAGAAATATAAGATATCCAATAGTTAATTATTAATGATATAAATAATATAATTTACTGTGATAATATTGTAGCAGACTAAGAATGCTTCGTGCACTTTTATATACACAAACGATACTTATTTTCACAAAAATATTCGGTTATGATGATAACCAGAAATGATTCCATTAAGTTTAAAATAATATGAGGTCTCCTTTCTTTTATTATAGTAATCCAGCTATACCACTATAATAAAAGAAATAGAACTATAATAAAATAAAGCGTACGGTAAAATATTATCTTTAAACTACTGTATTTATCTAAAATTAATTTACAACGCAATTCAGTAGTTTGTTGGAAAAGAATCACTGCGTAATTTTGTGTACCTCAGTAGTAGTAGAGAGGAGAAAGTGCTATCATCCATATCACAACCCTGTAAAAGCATTTACTACAAACGTTACCACGTAGGCACTATTTTGTTGGTACCCTCAATCTGGAGACGCTTCATTATTTCTTTATTACATTGTTTCACAGATAAGCGATTTAAAATGCATATGATGTTTTGGGAGGAGTAACGTCATTAATTGTTCAAGATCAAAGAACCATTCGGCATTTGTTCTTAGGATTTTACATCTCGCAAACAACAGTAGATTTTCTTTAAAATATAGCGGATTTCCACAAACAGGCGAGATGTTATTGAAATAAATTAGTTTTAGAAAACTGCCTACGAAAATTTCAATTCCTTTTGTGTTGTATTGTCACAAGTGAAGGCCAGCTTCTCCGTTTATTTTTAATCTTATATTCCGTTTTGTAATCGGAAGCCAAACTTGTCATACCTTGCAGGCAAACGTGCATAGGATATCCTTTATTTGAAATTTATCGTGGCGTCATTTCAGTATTCAGTTAACAGCTACGCCCTGCTTGTGTGACTTTTTGTACCTTTGGTAATACAAGTTGAATTATTTATGTTTCAACCGGCTGAATAGATATATACTCGTCAGATACACTTGTAACCAATTACTCAACGGATCACTTCTCCATAAGGAGCCAAGGCTTGCTATAAAACGAAGCACGATTCTGTAATCGATTCAGTAGATGAAGATTGTGCATTTCTTTTAAGCGAATTGTAGTTGATTAATTTTTAATTTTTACTATTTTTACTTTATGTTGAGTTAACAGAACATGTTTCACAACTTCGGGATTTAGTTACGAAAAATAATATAAAGTGAATGCGCTATATCTAGGCGCTATATATGAATTTAGAAAGGAATTTTTTCAGAATACATTGTGATGTGACTGAGCGGTTGTGTAATTTCGACAAACGAAAAGTTGTAATTTGGCTATGAAAGTATAATCAGTTTGATCTATCTAGTTAAGAATTTAGTATTGAAAGCGGTTAAGAATTTCGTATTCGAAATATTTCATAAAGGTGATTAACATAACATTGTAAGATACCACATCATAGCAACGTATGAAAGTTTGGAATCGACTTTCCTTTGAGTCCTGACGGAATACCTCGAGTAGCCTTAGAAACCCGACGTGTTTCTCGAAACTGCTTGCTCGCACTCGTGGCGCCAGACGCTATCACGGACATCATAGTGCATTCTCAGTTCGTCGCCATTGCTGCCTTCCCAATGTTCTGCCCCGCCCATCGCGTGTGACTACTTCTTGGTACTCGCGTTGTGCCCCGCCCTCCCCGTCCGACCCCTTCCCCCTCCGTCCGTGCCCGTTCACCCCTGTCCCCCTCCCTGCCACCTTTGCCCGTTACCGTCCGCCCCTGTCCGTTACCCCCGTCCTACCACCCTTCCCCGCCATTCCCGTGCTCCGCAACACTGGCGGGCGACTCAGCACAGCGTTGAGCCATTCCATCGCCTCACGTTCGTCCGGCGGCGTGGCGGGGCCGAACGGGGGTGCGGGGCGGCGGGGCCGGACGTCCCGCCGCCGCGTGCATTAATTAAAAGGCTGGCGGTATTGTCGTGTGACGGCGGCGCGAGGCGGCGCGAGGCGGCGGGGACCGTCGAGGGCAGCGCCGCGAGTTCATTACAGCGCTAAATGAGCCCGGCCGCCGGTGCTTTGTTCGGCCGAGATGAGGCGCTGCCGGACGCTACCTGCGCCGTGCCGCGCTGCGCGGTCGGCGGCGGCGGCGGAGGCGGAGGCGTGAGGGAGAGGGGAGAGGCGGGGTTTGGGCGGCGACGTGCCGGCGGACGCGACGGTGGTGACGATGGCGGCCACACGAACGATAGCGCGAGGAGTGGAGATGGGCGGGGCGGGGCTAGACGATACGTGGAGCGGGCGAAGCGGGTTGAGAGGGGCAGAGGGGGAGCGGAGGGTAGCGGTGGCTGGAATGCGGGCACGTGGCAGATGTGGAAGCGGGTCCGGGGCGGGAGCGCGGGGCGGGGGCGGGGCGCGGAGGACGGCGAGAGCAAGTAACGCGGGGTTCTGGGGCGACGTTGGCGGACAGAGTGGCATGTCACTATGAATGTTGCCTTACGTACTTCCATGTGATGTTCGGTATCGATGCTAATAAAAACAATAAAAATAATAAAACAATTTTACCGATATTATTTTTCTGGAACATTGTATGGTATGGATTGTTCAATTTAAAATATGAATGAATGTATGAATGTACTATATTTTCAAACAAACGTTTGGAATATTTAATGAATTTTATACATAAGTACGTCTCACTCATTTCTTATTTTGAAGATTTGTTTGAGATTTTGTATAGATACCCTTTTTACTACAAGTTACTATAAAGTTGAAATAATTTAAACAATATATTTCATAATAATAATAATTTTGTTATACTTGCACGTATCGTCCAGTTTTAGAATCGAAATCGACATCGATGGTCTATAGTATAATAGACCAGTGACACTAGCTAATTGGCCAGTGTCGGCATCAATATCGCCAGTTTCGGTCACGAGTATCGACACTTCAAGAGGAGTCGAATGTTTCGCAACATCCCAAAATGTGAGTAACTTTGCTCCAGTCAGGCAGAAGAGTTTATAAGATGGTGATTGTTATTGAATGACTGACGGATTCTAGAGAAATGCTCAGTCAAGCCAAAGTAGTTCATCAAAGTTAATAATGGATTATGAAAAAAAAAGTTTAGTGGAAATAGGTTGCAAGGAATGTAGGAATGAAAGAAAGCGCGAACGAAACAGGAATAAAAGGGGAAATTAAAATGAACATGGAAGTCCCAGTCGGAAGTGGGACAATGCTACAATGGAAAAATCCTAACACGCAGCCTAAAGTGAATCGGTATTACGTTATTTAGAACAAAATTCGCATGGACACCTCTACGCCGTATTCTAATCTTCTCAACCTGAGAAGTGAGCTTTCCCGTCGCCACACAGCAACAGATACCGGGACCTTGCACGGAAAGCACACATAATAATCTGCCCCGACCAGGAATCGAACCAGTGATCGCGTCATGGAAAGCGAGCACGCTAGTCAACAACACTAGCATATACAATTTGTGAAGTCGCTGTCTTCCGCTTGGATGTTCTGCCTCTTGTGGCTGCTCCGTCACACTCCGACGCGTCGTTATTCCTCTCCAACTCCCTTACGTGGTGCTGGGTGCCTTCGTCAAGGTCGATCGCATCAACTTTTTAGAGTGATGTGCAAAATAAAATTGTCCACCCCTGAAGTACTTTCTACATCCGTGCCTGCTTCTTGTAGGCGCGAGGTAGTCTGAGGAGTCGAAGATATAGCAGTCAGTAGCACCACGTGAGCTCGGAAGGAGTGTGTTAATGAGTGGGGAGGATCACGTCATTCCATTCCAGCCAAGTTAGTCAAGTTCACTCACATCCTTGGACTAAGGCCCCTTTAAGAACGGTTTTTATTCTCTTGGACAGGGACCGGCATCGTATCGTCCCAAAGACGAAAACTTTCTCCAATCACGTTCAGTAAAAGTGTTCGTACTCATCGGAACTGTTGCATTCAGACACGTAATGTTACAACGACCAGTCTCCGAAATTCTTCCTGGAAATGAGAAGGAAACGAGAGGTGTGTGAACCCGTTGAAAGATACACCAACGAAGCTGAATACATCGTACAATTACGTTGTAGCCCGTTACATTTCAGGTTCTATTTAGTACATCGAATGCCACTGTGGTACATCTTGTACGGAATGTTTCCGAGACTTTTTTGTCAAGGGACTCTTTAGGAATATATACGGAACATACGTAGTCGCATTAAAATTGCATTAAAAAGAATATAAAACTATTAGTTGTATGACAAACTACTTTCAATCATAAATACGACCAATTTTACATATTTTATTTTTGTTGTGAATAGTAGAACAGCAAACAAGCTGTCATTTTAACTAATTCATTTCTTATGTTAATTACCATCGCTGAAGCATCATGCAACGTCTGACGACATGCATTGGTTGGTGTCCGATTAAAAATTAGATTTCAGTTACTTGATGGTCTCTAAACCTCAAGGATTTTCAAGGCAATTGCAAGTGAGAGAGAAGACCACCATGGAACACTTAAACGCAACATGTGGAACACAACTTTTCAAATATATTTCTTGTAAAGTGAGATCTCTTCGACAATCATTTAATAACTATGTTGTGAATGACCAGCGTGAGTGGGAAGTGCGAACAATACTTGTCCAAAGCTCACTTCCCTTTTGGGCTCCCACACATCGCGCTACCTCCACTGCCCCGCCCCTTCCTGCCCCCTCCCACCCCTCCTCATCAGTCGGCCGCCCAGAGTGATACTGCTTGAGCGCCATCACAAGGAAATGCACAGGAATTGAATACTAAATATCTCGCACGAACGTGCGTCCTTTGTTTATTCGGGTTTGTTCTGTACGTGATCAATGCACGATCATTTCCGTAAGAGTGCTTGACGAATATTTGATTAGTTACCCCTAAGCGAAAGATAATCTCCGGCATGAGCTGGCCATGAGAAGGCCTATTCTAAATTACCTTGAATATACTCGTGGAATGAGTCTATGTCAAGACCTCCCACATCGCCTATACTTGCTTTTTTTATTATCCAGACCTCAGTGAATAGTTCTATAGCAATCATTTAAGCGTAGTAGTATCAAATGGGAAGTGTGCAATGTATTAAGATACATTTCTTTCCTGCTGTTTTTGTTGAATCACATTTCAAATGTAACTTTGTAGATTTAATTTAGCTGTTTACCAATTAATATTCATATGATAATTAACAATACAAAATGGGAATGATAAATTGTAAATTATTCAATAAATGTTATTTCAAAGATCTACAAAATGTAAGGGCAAGAATTGTGCAAGGAGGTCGATTATTGAGAAAAATTCTAATAAAAGACTTGAATTTTTTGAAACGAGTTTGATTTTGTTTTTGAAAAACAAAAATTTTATTTTTCAACATTATGTAACCTAAAATTTCGCAATGTATGATGACATGTTCAAAATACGCTTGAAATTTGCGTAAGCAATGCTTTTCATTTGAATAGAACGTTCATGACTTATCTCTACATTAGCGTGCTTGTTTAGTAGAAAAGTTCACGTTATCTAGAGGCAATAAAATGCACGTCGAGGTTTCGAACTCTTTCCTCCGCTGAGTCATGCGACATGAGCAGGAGGGCGCCGTAACAAGGAGATTCTTTCACAGAAAGTAAGAGTAGAGAGTCATTGGCGGTGGAAAGTAGGACGGGAGGCAGGGAGAGAGGAGGTGAAGGCAATAATGAAATCTAATTACACTAGACAGACAAAGAGTTGACAAGTATATTTTTCAAATTGAAATCAGGTTTTAAGAAATTCGATTGAAAATTACTGAAAATGAAATTAACTAAGAATGTCAAAAGGTTTCAATGCTTTACGAATTTCAGACAAAAAAAATTGATTATCTCTTTGGATTTGTATTGGAATAGAATCGTTAAATTTGGTATTATGACGGAGTAGATAAAATTATAGAGAACGAAGAGTAAAAAATAAGTCTCAAATACTAAAGTGGTTAGGTCACATTTTGAGAAAGCAAAACATCGAATGTCCAACGTATATTAAAATCGAGGATGAAGTAAATTAGACCGACGATCGCCCTTCCGCCCAGATTCATGCAATGGTGGAGGGTCTGAAGCTGCTAAAAGTAATGTAATGCTGTCCCAATTGAGAGAGATGGCGGATTGTCATACCGCATCGAATACTTATTGTAATACCTGGACTGTTGGGCAGAGAAAGGTCTCTGTTCTTCTTTGGAAAGTAATAAGAAGAAAGCAGAAATAAAATGAGAAAAAGACAAGAAAGAGGATTAAAATGACTTGATAAGAAAGACGTCTAGAACGGGATGATAAAAGAAGAAAAGAAGGTGAATATGAGAAAAAGAATGAAAAGAATATAAGGAGTATAAGACTAAAATATGAAAGGATAAGAAGTAGATGAAGAAGAAGTTAAGAAAGAGGCTAAGAAAGAGTAGTAGTTTATAAAGCAGGTAAAGGAGAAGGAGGAGGAGAAAGATATAGAATTAGAAGAATAGTAATTTCAAGAAGTAGTAAATGAAAGAAAAGACGAAAATACAAAATGCAGAAGACGACTATGGTGCAGAAGACAACGTTGACGACGAGGTAGCCGTGATAGATGTAGAAGAGAAGGAGGAAGAAGGTGACGAGGAGGAAGAAGGTGAAGAGAGAAGAAGGAAGATGTTAAAGAAGAGGAGGAGGGAGAAGATGAAGAGGAGGAGGGAGAAGATGAAGAGCAGGAGGAGGAAGGTGAAGAGGAGGAGGAGGAGGAGGAGGAAGGTGAATAAGAGGAGGAGGAAGGTGAAGAAGAGGAGGAAGAAGAAGAAGAGAAGAAGGGCTGCGAGCTGCGTCACCTGCAGCGGCGGGGCGTGGCGGGCGTGGGCCGGAGTGCCTCCCGGGCGCTTTCTTCCGCCGTGACCGTTCTCCGTTCCCGGCTCCCTGCTGCCCGCTGCGTGCTGGCCGCTCCCGAGCATACCTTAGTGCGGCGCCTGGCCGCTCGGCACGCGCACGGCAGCGGCCACGGCTTCAAAGGCGCCGCCCGGGCCTGCGATAAAAACGCCACCCCCGCCGCTCCGCGCTTCGCGGCTCCCGCTTGCGCCCCCTCCCCCTGCCCCACCCCCTCGCGTAGTTTATAAATAGCGATTAAAACTATGCACATACCGGGCGCTCGCGAGGGTGCCTTTGTGCAGGCCCTGGCCCGCTCCTCCGGTCACCGCTCATGCGGGTGACGCGGGCGAATACTGCTTTCCGTTTGGTAGGCGGCCCCCCCCCGGCCCCCCTCCCCCCTTCCGCGCCGCGCCGCCCGTTCCGACTGTCCCCAGGGTGCATACTTTTAGCATATACATCGATCCATTGTACTGTCCCGAGGAATCTTCCAGTGGCGGAGAGTTTAAAAGGGTAGCTCTCATAGTAGCCATTGTGAATTCTTTTTCTGCGTCGGCGTTTTTTTCGTTCGTTTTGGCGCGACGTCTCAGTTTTTGCCGCGCCGCCTTTTTGCCGCCCGCGTCTTTCTGTTGCCTCTTGAAGGAGGCCGTGTCTGCTGAATACGGGAGCGACGCATATGCTGTAAACAGCGCGGGAACCTCCTCGAGCGCGGGGGGGGGGCGAGAGCGGGGAGGAGGCGGGGACGCCGCCGCCGCCGGCGACCGAGAGTTATGGGCTCGCAGCGGCCTCCGACATCGCGGCCATAGCGCGAGCCGCCGTCCGCGGGAGCCGCGCAGCCGCTAGAGCGCGCCAGCCGCCCTAGGAATTTCGAGCACCCGGACGCTTTGTCCGGCCCCGACAACGCGCGCTGCGATAGACCCGTCCGGCGATGCGCGCCGCCCCGCCCCTGACAGCCCCGGGCTTTCTTCATTGTGCGAGGATGCGAGAGGACGTGCCCATATGCGTGGCGATTCACAAACGAGCCGTCTGAAATATGAATTGGATGATTTCGGGGACCTCTTTCGGTACCCGAAAGCATTTGCGTTCCTGATTCAACTAGATATTTGCTGGATTTCTGTGTGTTTTTACTTTTTAGGTTCATGTCATATTGGCGCATTCACCCGTGAGATGAAGAAAAAGTGCAGTTAACAATGGGAAATGACAAACGTTCATTCAAAATGTTAATTCTTTATGTATTTTCACCCAAAACGTACTTTTTAAAATTTTAGAACATCGAAAATATTCATTTCTTCAGAAAAACGTCAATCATTTTAAGAAGTCAGCTTAATGGGAATGAATACCGTAGATACCAGCGTGTTTTGGACAAGTCATATTGAAAGTGTATATATTACTTCATATTGACAATGTGCCCCTTCGTTAAATCGATCGTAACTAGATCAGTACAAAATCGAGAGTAGATGATCGGTACCAATCGGATGATTGTTGCCTACCGATATCGCACGTATCATTTCCAATGGATAGTGGATGTCTTGAAGGTAAGCGTTGAACCAGTATGTGATGTGTGCCATTGAGGTGGAATGGCATGGACGTTGGAGATTTGCCCTGTGGCTGACGCCGGTGGGTTGTTGGTGTGCGCAGACTCGCCGCTGGACCTGTCCATGTCGCTGCTGTCGCGCGTGCTCATCTCGCCGTCGCCGCCGGGCGGCGGGGCGGGCGCGGGCGGCGGCGCGGGCGACCCGGACGAGCGCAAGTCGGTGTCGGGCGAGTCCTCCTCGTCGGCCAGCAGCAGCAGCGGCTCCAGCAGCAGCGGCGGCAGCGGCGGCGGCGGCGGCGGCGGGTGCGGCAGCAGCGCGGCGTCCACGGCCGGCGACTCGCTGGAGGGCGCGCTCGCCCTGGCGCTGCCGCTGCCGCTGCCGCTGGCGCTGCCGCACCACGCGGCGGCCCACTCGCCGCTGCACGCGCACGCGCAGCTGCACGCGGCGCACTCGCCCATGCACGCGCACGCGCACGCGCCCACGCCCAAGGCGCGGCCCGCGCGCGGCGAGCGCACGCTGCTGCCCTGCGAGGTGTGCGGCAAGGCGTTCGACCGGCCGTCGCTGCTCAAGCGCCACATGCGCACGCACACCGGTACGACCACGCCCCCAACACCCTCTCCCGCCTCTCCTCGCTCTCACGCGCACTTGCAACTACACATACTATAACATAACATAACATAACATAGTATAACATAGTATAATATAACATAATATAATATAATATAACGTAATATAACATAATATAACATAACAATATAACATAATATAATGTAATATAACATAACATAATAGAATATATCATGATATAATACAATATAACGTAATATAGTATAATATGGAATTATAAATGTAAATAGTTATTAAGTAATTACTTTTAAACTATGAAAGTAGTTACGTATCCAGTACAAAAAGTGAGACTTTGGCGTACGAGTGAAATGTTGACGGGCGAGGCGACGATAGAAGTCCGGTCCGGCCATTGCAAATGGGCTCGCCGAAGACACTTCCGTGCGAGTTGCGTACAAATTTTTTTTACTGTGAATGCATGGACACTTACAACTATATATACTTATCATTCTCATTGTGCGAGTGCCAGCCATGTTGATTCACGTCGCCTCAGTGTTCACTTTGCCCCACGCGTACTGCAGAGTAACTCTTTTCGAACAGTAAACAGTGAAGGGACGGATTTCCATGCATGACTAATGAAAAATAATAATAATAATAATAATAATAATAATAATAATAATAATAATAATAATAATAATAATAATAATAATAATAATAATAATAATAATAATAATAATTTAGGTTTAAATAATACATAGCTAAAAATCGTCACACACTATTTTGCAATCTTTATTTATATATTTATGTATATGTTTATTTATATAATTATTTACATATTTATTAATATTTATTTATTTATTTTATTTTACTTTCATTTATTTATTCACTTTTTCAAATTTCCTCCATTTTCGAGGGTATCAATTATTTAGCAACCCGCCCAGATTAGTTAACATAATTGGCACCCAAGCGCATGAGAACAGAAAATATGGAGAATTCGGCGTCTTCTCTTTGACACTTAATATATTATGTGTTAATCAATTATTTTGTCACATTCGTGTTAAAATAGGTTCATTATCTGAGGTATGGAAAGGGCATATACATTTTGAACATATTCTGTACTTGCGGTCCTTTCCGCAAGGACACATCTGGCGTCATTTCTTTAAAGAAGTAATTCGACATTCTTTGTTTCTACGATTAATTAACTGTGCTCTACATCGCCAGATATTAAAATGATATTTGGGTAACTGTGGCTGCAAGAGAAAGCTGAAGTAAGCACGAAGCGTTGACATTTGGCAACGGTTATGAATTAATTTGCAAACATCCGACAAGCGTTGAAATAAGAAACTATTACTAAAAATGATAATTAAAGTTCTAAACTATGAATCATTACTATGAATCATACTCAAAGTTCAAACTATGAATCATAAACTATCATTTTCCTGTAAAACAAAACGCTAGTGTCCGACGTTGACCTCCTCCCCGATGGGTATAGGATTAGTCGAGAGACGGCGTTGACTCATACTTCGAGATACTTCGTCACATGCCTCCCTCGGAAGCATCTCGCGTTACAACACCACGAATCGAACGAGATATACTGTTTCTGACAATTTTTTCTGCTCCCTCTCTCTCCTCGCATTTGTTTTAAGGGCTGGAAAAATATAATCTTTGAATGTCTACAAGGAAAAAAATCATTCCAGATGTTTCGAAAGCGCGATTCTTTTATGAATAGAAAGGATTGTTTCAGTTTGTTTCTACAAATACGTTCAGTTAGAGGAGCTGATACGGCACGCAATATCCATCAATCTTGAGGAAAATGCGAGCCGCATTAACGACATGTTTATTAGCAGGGGACGGCATACGAAGCACACCGAAGCACGCGCCTCAAGGAAAGACACGTACACGCGACAAACGGCGACACTTACCTCAGTCGCTTCTCCTGCCATTGGAGCATTCAGTCCGGGACCCCCGCGCCGACCGGGTTGCCGCGACATTTTTTCTCGTCGTGCGCGTTTCAACAGGGCGCACGGGCGCCACCTCGTAGTGAGAAGTGCGGAATTCTCCCGTCCTCTGTTGTGCATTTCGGGAAGCGGTGCCGGTTGCCTACTCTAGGCGGGTTGCGAGAGAACTGCTACACCCTGCAAAGGGTGCTGTTTGGATCTCGTACGGGAAGACTGTGGACAGACTTTTATGATAGGCTACCTCTTTAAATTACACACACTTTAAAAAAACCCTTGAAGAGTATTATTGGCCAACAGAAAAAGTGAAAGATCGTAAACTAGCGTGTGGCAGGAAAGCACTCCAGTTGTCTGGAAGGTGCGCAAGTGCTTGTGCATGTGCATGTGTGCTGGCAACGCGCGGGCCGTGATGCGCAGGTGAAAAGCCGCACGTGTGCATGGTGTGCAACAAGGGCTTCTCCACGTCGTCCTCGCTCAACACACACCGCCGCATCCACAGCGGCGAAAAGCCGCACCAATGCCAGGTGTGCGGCAAGCGCTTCACCGCCAGCTCCAACCTCTACTACCACCGCATGACCCACATCAAGGTGAGTACACCGACGGCCTTCTAAAGCGGCCCTTACCCTTTGATTGATTGATTGGTTGGTTGGTTGGTTGGTTGGTTGGTTGATTGATGTTTCCGGGCACGTGAACTCCGATTGTCATGTCTTGTTAGTGTGGTGAATGTTTTATCCCGAAAGGTGGCCATGCTCTCCCGCTGGATAGCGAAATCCGACGCCGACCTACACGTCAAGTAACGGGAGCCCCCCCCCCAGTGGGGCTCCGCCCCAGCCCCGAGAAACTCTAAGCATCCGATTGGGCTCTCTTACTCGTCAATACTATTTATATCGAACAACTGTGTCAGAGTGTATAACTACAGGCCTAGCATGTTACGGAGGTAATGATACTCTCAGTCGTCTCCTAGTTGAAACGCAAAAGATTGAACGATTCATAATATTGGAGAGCAGGAGCATTATATTATATAAGGATAGAAGTCGACAGGGAGAGCTTCTCTCCTTAGTGTCTTAAATATGCTTGGCCTACAGTGGTATATCTTGGCACATACTGTTACGATTTGATGGTATACAATGCTCTATTCTTCACAATAAAATCGATCATGCGTGTAAAATACAGGATGATTCAAACTCTCCTTCGCAAGTCGGAATATCAGTTGCTTCACATTAAGTGGTGTGTGATATCTTGTCCTTGCTCAGTCGTATGCGTATTCACGCCAGTGAATGAAAATGTCGTGCCCCCAAAACTTGCACAAGTCAGAGACAGCCAGCTCGGCGCTACCCCTACTACACCTACGTTCACTACCCCTACCAGAGAGAAGGCTCTGAGGAAATGGCGAAGGTGGCACAGTTTGAATGTGGCTAGGCGACACTCATTCATTCTTTCATTCTTTCCTCCGCAATAATGTGCAAATCCACGTCATTATATCATCCTCTTAGTTTCAATTTATGCGTCTTATTGAATATGACCAAGAAATCGTGAATCTGATTTTGGTTTCGAATTTATTACTATTTTACGTTCAATAAATTATATTTTTAGTGTTAAACGATGTCCAAAAAAACGTAATTTCTCACGTCTTCCGAAATTGATCGGAGGATGAAAGTGATTTATCAAGCGACACGTCTGCAGAAATCGTTTTCGAAGTAGGACTTCCCTAGCAACCGTCGTGGCAGTGAAATATGCGAGTCAATTCCACACGAACATACGCGAAAGTCACTTTTTCACCGGTGCACCTCATTCGACTCGTTTGCGTAAAATATATCTCCGCCGCTCACTCGCCCACCATGATAAGTGACAAAATTAAGCGCTACACGATTCCTTCCCAAACGAGATCGGCGCAGCTTCGGTTCCATCTGGTTCGTCCCGGGCGACAACAAAACGCCGCTGACGAGCTGGGCGTCCGTGCCCGGGACAAACGAAGGCCCAGGCGGGGCGGAGGCAACGATCGCACAGGTTTTGCCGTCGCCGCCGAAATTGAAAATGGCTCCGCGCCGCGAGGGCGAGCCCGACACGGGTGTCGTGCGGTGATGGCGGCGTCGTTTGCCACGGCTTCCTCTCGGCCCGACGGCCTCGCCTCGCCTCGACTCGGCAGTCGGGTCCGCACGGGGCCAGCGTCGCCAGGGACCGCGAGTCTGTTTGTTCGTCGTCATTAGGTTGCTGCTGGGCAAGAAGGCGCGATTTCGCCGTAATGACTCGGCGAAATCCCGCCGCTGCCTGTGTTTTGTGCGCGAGGCAACGGCCAAAAAATGGGCTTGTTAACATTGTGAAGCAGTCGTTTACCACCTCGAGTATTGAAAACAATTTCCATTGGTTTCTTTGGCGTGACACTGGAGAATGACACACGGCGGTTTGATGAATTGCACTGAACGGTCGTGACTTAATTGTTAGATATTATTTTGTTTCAAAACGATTGGCAACTAACGTGTATAATGTTATGAGTCGTATAATGCTTAATAAGCCAGCGAAATGGTGAAGCAAGTGCTTACGGAAAATATATTTCAATTGAAATATATAATTTGTAAAATCATAAAAAAGGACACAGGTGTATGCTATTGTGTTGTAAGTGGTGTAAAAAGAGCAGTATTAATCCATCGGATACTCGACTCCACATTAGGTATCTAGATTAGAATACTTTTTAGAAGTATGTTAACAAATAATAAACAATAAATGTGGAGCCAACATTCAAAACGCGACACATTCACTTTACTCTTTACCGCTTAAAATGAAAAATATAGCACAAATTTTACACTTTTGAACACCGTCTTTAACTCGACGAATAGAGTACTTCTTAATATCCTGTAAGACATCTCAGTTTTTCTGAGAATAAAATTCTAG
The DNA here is from genome assembly GCA_011170035.1 of Teleogryllus occipitalis. Classification (NCBI taxonomy): domain Eukaryota; kingdom Metazoa; phylum Arthropoda; class Insecta; order Orthoptera; family Gryllidae; genus Teleogryllus; species Teleogryllus occipitalis. The sequence goes on from BLKR01009219.1 coordinate 140,398, forward strand.
GTTAAAATAACAAATGAACTGAATGTTTGCCAAATGGACACGTCACCTTTTGAACGTTTGTTTCTCAAATGTATTCGTAACTTTGAAAACAATTTTCATACGTTCAGAAAAGAAATGAACACATATGCTCATAATAGACTAATATAGTTAAAGAAGGATTATTTAGTCGATACAACACAATTATACTTCTTTAATATCAAATTTGAAAGTATTTGAAAATGCATTGGACCTCAAAACTGTGAGCTAAAATAAGAATATAGGTATATGTAAATACGAATACATGGAGTTCAGTTGTCAATGTCTTATCTTCAGAAAAAAGTAGTTTTTGCATTGTGTACAATCAAAAATATAAGCAACACGACCGAAAGCTGCAAAGCTGCAAACAACCAACAGCGAAATAGTTTTATTGAGCTTCTTTCATTTTCGATCATGATAAAAGCATCAGAAAAAATTAATTTTCTTTCATTGGATCAGGTACATGTTTAAACGTTCAAAGATATGAAATTATTATTGCATGTAACCTTAAATTTTAATACAAAGACATTATTATTCAGTAGTTTAAATTATGTCTGCAAAATGGTAATTATAGCTACCCTGATTTATATTGTCCACGCATAGCCTTCAAAATCTGAACAACTAGGAACAAGTTTATTACCAACATCTTTTAATTCACGTGAAGGAAAATTAACCTTAAAGCTTCTGTCGAATAATAATACTATAAACTATGTTTTTCATTTCTTTCGTGACATGAATTCTATGTTGGTGTCAAATTCGTTTGAGACGATTGCAGGGAAAAAGTAATGTAAACGTCATAAACACATTTGACGTGAACCACAAAACCGCGAGAATAACCGGTCCCGTCAATCGGAAATCGCGCCTTGGGAGATCGGTGCATGAGCAGCGGACTCTGGCAACGCGTCTCGCTTTTTGACGACACGTGCAGAAACTGTGTTGCGTTGCACTCCTCCGCCGCGCGGTTACCGCGTCCGGGGCCGGAAGCGACGGCATGGGCCGCGCCTGCTTTGCCTAAGGGCCTTGCGCAAGGTCTAATTACCGTCCAGCAAGTAGCACCGCGAGTGCCGCTCGCTTGGCCGTCACTCACCTCGACCTACGACCCAACACTTTCTGCCGCCTCCGTGCTGTCAGGGACGGGCGACGGGAGACCATAGTTTCTGCAGCGGAATGCGCGATGTGAGGGCGAGGACAAGGGTGAGGACAAGGGCGAGGACAAGGACGAGGACATCGTAGGCGGCTTTATGCAGGGTGAGTCATTTGATGCAGTAAAACATACAAGCGTGTTCCGTATAATATTTGCAATAAGTAAATATTTTATCCTTGTTGCCTCAGAAGCACCGATTCCCATAAAATGTGCTTTTCGTAATTTCCCATTTTTGTTGCAGCCTCCCTCACCGAAACTCAGTGCCCTATTCAAAACTCGAAGAGCTCTTTTTGAGACGGGAGACCATGAACGTAATTCGCAAACTAGCATTTTGACGCTACAAACTATCGGGTGGAACTCTCGATTCAAACGGTCGTCTCCTGATTTTCTTCAGGTTTCGAGTACTTAGTTGGTCGTATCCTAAACGGCGTCTGCGCGCTAAAATGCATTCTGAGTAGCCTTGTTGACCTCCAGAGGCAGCGAAGCGCCCTCGTTCAAAGGCGAGCAGCTGTTGCAGCGGGGGAGGGGAGAGGCACAGTCAGACACTCGCAGAGATCGGAACTCGGACCGTCCACACAGGGCCGGACAAAACTCGACATCTGGGGACTCTTGTGAAATACACTTAAACACGAAAACCCACGTTCGCAGATAGTAAAACTGTCATGTACTCCCAAGTGTTTAAAGGCAAAATGCTTCCTTAAAAAATCTGCGATCAGCCGATCCGGTCGTCGAGATCGCTAAGGCAGTAGTGTCGTAGCGATCTGGGACCGAAGGGTCGCGGGTTCGACTCCCCCCTCGGGCATCGTTGTATTTGTATTCGTCCTTCGACGCCTTATCACCAAATTGTTTCATCTTCATAGTTATCATACCGTTAACACCAATACTGTTCGCTAATGATCTAGATGTTGATGAGATCTTAAATAACCAAAAACAAGAACTACGATTGATCTTCATATACTTTACACACGCTTCTTTGTTCAAGAAAATAGAGATGCCATTCAAAATTTGGTCGATACGTTTTGTATAAGAATATTGAGGCTCTTTCGCGCAAACAGGCCTTGCCAATTCTGTGGTATGGGTAGTTATAGATTCTCTGGGTTATATGGCATTCCAAATACGAGTGGTCATCCACCGTCTGTCCTCAAACCATGCATAATGTGTAGTTAACACTGATACTGAAAATGATGCGAATTTCATTGAGCGTAGGGCGCCTATTGGTCGCAATTTCTGTCGAGGAGCAGAAGTACAGCCTTAACCGCCCGGGATGAATAGTGACGACGGTGCTTGAAAGTCGCCGCAATTAGTCACCGAAAGTATATTCTCGCAAGTTCGAATAATAAGTTTTGTATGTATCGATGACTTGCGCTCTCTTCTCGCCCCCTTATTCGTCTTATATGCGTTCCAATCCAAATTGTACTGTGTACATCCACGCAGCATACTTTTTTCAACTGTAAATAATTTACCGTTGAATGTTAGTGCTCACAATTGGCATAGAAATGTTTAAGCCTTGGAAAAGAATATATACATATACAACAACCACGAAATGATTTTTTTATCTGAAGGACTGCTGAACAACATGCGTGCTTATTTTGAATAAATATTTCTCTCCTTTCACACAACAAGAAATGTGAAATCACGAACTCGTTAGCCATCTGTTACCTCGCTAGCTAATACATCATATTTCGTTTACTAGTTCTCCAAGTGCCTCCATGATTACTTTATCCTCGATTGTTGTACTCTCTTCCAAAGAGTTTCTTACATTACATCTACTTCTTCACCAAGATCGCTTTGTATCGTCTCACTCGTACCACTCGCATTCTCGTCTCGCATTCGTATTGGCATCCTCGTACTGCTTGTACCGTCGTTCCACTGCTGCTGAAGTTTACCAGATTTCGTGTGCGAGTGTTCTGCCACCACTCTCCACATCGCCGGCCTCCTCGCTCGCCCACTTCGTATCGTCTCATTCGTACCGTCTCATTCGTACCGCTGACGTCGAATCTTATTCGCATCGGCACCTCGTAACGCTAGTACCATCGTTCCACTGCTGCTGAAGTTTCCCAGATTTCGTGTGTGAGTTTTCTCCCGCCTCTCTCCACATCGCCGACCTCCTCGCTCGCCCACTTCGTATCGTCTCATTCGTACCGCTGACGTTGTATCGTGTTCACATCGGCATCTCATACCGTTTGTACCATCGTTCCTCTGCTCCTGAAGCTTCCCATATTTCATGTGCGAGTGTTCTCCACATCGCCGACCTCCTCGCTCGCCCACTTCGTATCGTCTCATTCGTACCGCTGACGTCGAATCGTGTTCGCATCGGCATCTCATACCGCTTGTACCATCGTTCCACTGCTCCTGAAGCTTCCCAGATTTCGTGTGCGAGCGTTCTCCACATCGCCGGCCTCCTCGCCCCCTATCTGCGCGCTGCGCAGCGCTGCGCGGGCCCGCCCGTCGCGCCCGTAACTCGCCGCGAGCCGGCGCGCCGCCGCCGCCGGTACCCAATATGTATCCGTCCGCACCTGCAGCGCGCTACCGCTAGTTAGCCCGCTGATTTATGTCGCCGGCGCTAACAATCTCGTTAGGGCGCAGCGCGCAGGCCGGCGTGGCGCGGCGCGCAGAGCCCCGCCGCCACCGCCACCGCCGCCGCCGACGCTACCGCTCTGCGCGCGCTGTTCTGCGCAGTGCCGCGCCGCGCCGCCGCCGGCCCCGCTGCCGCGCGCTCAAATTGGGCAGAACTCCGCGCGCAGGGCTCACGCTGGATGCGAGCGCTGAGATAGGGAAACGTTTTGTTTGCCGAGCAAGAGATAGGAGCGCTACCGTCGCTGTCAATGGCATGCAATGGTACACATTGCTCGAGTGATTTCGATATTTGAATTTTTAAGTGACGATTGGCCGTAATTAGCTAACTGTTAACCATATGATATCGTCGTGGTGCCGACTCTGAGATAAAAGTATACAAAAATAATTTGGGACGTAAAATAAATCAATATAATATAGAATGATTTTAAAGCAGCGTTGATCTTTCCTCTCCTGTTAGCACGTTTTGGATTTGAATGCAGCCGATATATCATTTAGGCCATGTAATATATACTAATCCAAAATTGATTTCTACATCAATTCGAACGTAATGTGAGCTATCTCAGGCAGATATATTAAGTGCAGTTAGGCAACATTACACATATTTCAGTTTCGAAGCCCATTGCTTCCTTTGTACTGTTGTTCTTCTTGTCACCCGTAAATCGATGCTATTCTGGCATCTCGGACGGAGAAAAAAATCGACATTGAGAAATATTGTACCGGTATGTGATAAACTGATTGATAAAATTGTATTAACACTTAACATTATTTTCATTACCTAGTTTAAATTTAAGTTATTTATTAAACATATTTAATTTTAACGGTTACGTTATTTGCTCTTTCTTAAACGTATAAAATATGAGAAGATAAAAAGTATTAAAAGATCAGGGACAGACTTCGTATGTTCAAATTTTCTCTCCTTTGAATCGTGCATGTATATTATACTGTATTGAAAATATGGATACTTGAAATTCGATTATGCCGATTCCCCCATGTATTGATGGTATCAATACCAAATGTAAAATTCAATAGATGCACGCCCCTGAGCACACTGAGCAACTTCATTCACTACCTCAGCCCGATGCCTGTCAAAACACTTTCTCTGGAAGGGCATTTTTGAGAACCTCTCAGGTAGCCGGTTCTTTCACTCTCGATAGACTTCATACACTGAATGCCTTCGTTGTAGTGAGGAATGGAATACGTAGAACGTGTATGGGAAGGTAATATTCGAGCGAAAGGTTTCGTCTTAAGCGTATCGGGATTTCTAGCAACATACATAGGTTCTACAACGTTTTGTTTTCTGATTTGCATTAATGTCTTCAAGTACAAAGAATTTGTATTTTTATGCCGTTATAGACATCCAGTTAAAGTAACTTCATAGTTTTACAAAGCATGAAATAATTTCATTAATTCGAATGGTTTGTTGGCGACAAGAAAAGGCGTAATACTCTTCCTCCGGTTAGTGCGACGTGATAGTTCTGGTATATGAGGGTGCGTAGGTTACTGTATTAAGAGTGGACTGAATATGTATTTTAATAGCTTGCTTAAGCATCAAGTAACATGATATACTCTCCAAAGATTTTATTGTCTCATTTGTTCCCCGTAAATAAGTTACACCTCATGTTCTTGTTATGAAATAGCTCTATAAATTTCAACATATAATATCCTTGTGGGAGAGTGAATTCGACCATAAAATATTCCGCAGTAGTGAAATGCTATTCGATAGAATCGAATGCTAGCTTGGGGGCATGTTGTCGTCAACCGGTTTACCAAATACATTCCGAGTGAAACAAACGGCATTGATTGGCAATGCACGCTCCGTGAAACCTCTTCCTTGAATCCATTGTGCACGAATTTCTCTCTCCCCTATAAATATAACAAGAGCTACGTTCTCTGTGCAGTTCTACTCAAATTTTAAATGAATTATCGATTTGTCATTAAGGATTAATCAGTTGCAAAAAAGGAAAATTCAAAGAAGCTCTAAAGGTTTTCTACTTTCAAAATTGAAATGGGAATAAATTAAGTGAAAATCACTTCATGTAGGAGTTTATAGCTTCAACTACAGAGTAATTTCTCTATTGTGGCGGACACGTTATTGAGATCTATCCATTGTGGCGGACACGGACGTGTAAAGGACACGTTCTTGAGATCTATCCAGCATTATTTTCCAATTAAACCTTTATTTAGAAAATGATAAGTGTCTGTACGGGCTGATTCTTTGTTTCGTTGACTTACTCTGTATTTTTCCGGTATTCTTCCGGTAAGAGATTTTCATAGTCCTTTCACCTAGGGGCAATACACAGTGCAATTTGACCGAAAATGAAATCCGTTAAAGAGTTTTGTCATTGTTTCCCTGTCATAGAGTTTTGTGTTTAAATTTATGAGTAAAAGTGTATAGATTAGATATGCTAGAACGATTATGTCTGATTTTCAGACATCACGTTAATATTTTTAAAAAAATATCATTCCGAACAGTTCCGGATCAAAAGTAGAACTGTCTATTCGTATTGTATAAACGAGTAAGTTAACACGTTCTGTACATTGTGGAAATTATACTCATTCCTACTTTATCATGTCGATGTAGCTTAACGGAGAGGGCGAGTCCCAAGCTTTCTGTGGGCGCTGGGCGATCCCGCGGGCGAACGGAGGCGAGCCGCATCAGCCTGGCCCGGCGTGGCGAGGGGAAGGGGAGGGGAGGACGCGCACGGCGTGTCGTCACGGGCCTTCCGCCGCCGCCGCCGCCGCCCGCCGTCGCGACGCCAGGCGACGCGGCGCGACGTTCACGCCCGCGCCGGGGACGCCGTCACCGCACAATAGTTTCCCGAGTCACGGCGCCCCGGTTAGCGGGCGGCCGGCCGCTTTTGTTTGCCGTTACGTTCCCGTAATAAGAAGAGCTGGCCCCGCTCTGTTGGTTTTTGTGGGCAGGGCTTGCCTCCCTCCCACCTCTTTCTCCTTCACCTTCTCCTCCCCTTCCTCCGTTTCCTCCTCCTCCTCCCTCTCATCCCCCTCATCCACGCTTTGCTTCCCTCTTCTCTTCCTTCTCTTCCCTCCTTCGACCGCCATGTCCCACCGAGGTGGGGAACGAAGAAGTACGAGTACTTCTCCCTCTGCTGTTGCCGAAACAATCACGCCCACGCCCATCCCACAGAGGATCATGAAACAAGCAAGCTGTACCATTGCCCGTCTCAGCGGTGAAGCCGATGAGCGCTCTCGCCCACGTAATGCGTTCTGAACCCTGAGTGAGAGACTTTCAGAAACGGCCAGAAAGGATGTTTCAGTTCACTTGAGTTGGAATCGCTCGAGAACAAATTTTGGGGCAATAGAAGTGTCTGTGAATATTATTTTAGGAGGAGGATGCGGATAGGGAAGGCGGGATGAGGAGCGGGGCAGCGTGGCGGGGAGTGTGTGGGGCCGAGGAATGAGAGGGACATGGGGAATGCGGGGTGGAAAGTGAGGAGCTTGGTAGGAACGCGTCGGCGTTGGTAGACGCTCGCGCTGTCCCCGGTCGCGCGGTGGCGAGCGAACGCCCCGACATTGACATGCGCCGAGCACAGGTGCATGGCTCGTCACTAGAGCCCGGAGTTTCATGGAAATACATCTTTTTTTATCTTTCTGCTAACCGTGCTGAAAATTACAATCTTCGCGAATCGTCGCTGAGTTAACACAATATCCAATTTTTCGTTGCATATTTTTACATATTTGATACTACATTACATATTTTACATATTTTGGAATTTTCACAAAAAATGTTTACATTCTATCACTTTCTTTCCATTTTATTGCATTTTTTAAATGAAAAGAAGTATCTTAAAAAAATCAGGAATTTTGTCTACATTATTACTATGTGCTGTCTATTCGAGGTACGCTACGTGAAGACGGCCACAGTCCGTCGCGCCTACATCAGGTATCTCATTGGCGGTAAGTGCGTGTCAGCCACTGAGATCATTTTCACCTTTAAGTGTGAAAAGCATCACTGAAACCGCGTTTCATGGCCTTTAACTTTAATTTCCGAGAAACTTCGGCTATCGCCGACCGCCGTCGGAACACTTAGATGAGAATGCTGAACGCTGCAGGTCGTAGATATCTCCAGCGTGTAATATGTCTTCCATTGCGTCTAGTTTAGCTGCTAATCTACGATCCTGGATAGCAATAGATGAAGCTTTTACTAATTGATTCATTGACTGAATGATTTTTAAAACGTTCGTATTATTTTTAAAATTTGTTTAGGAAATTTTGTATGTAATTTCGTTTTATGTAAATGTGTTATACAATTAGTGTATTTTAATATTACACTCTATATCAGATTTTACATATTTACTACATATTCTTACTGTTTTCATTACACATTTATGTACATATTTTCACGTTTCATACTACATATTTTTGCGGTCTCTACTCATCACCTGCCGCACAGCCTCGTAAGTCGTCTCGAGGCGGCGGCTAGGCTGTTCCTTCCCATCCCGCCACTCTTTCGCCCCGCTCTCCACGTCCTCACACCCATCTCTACCGGCTCTCCACCCCGGCCTCTGCCCGTCTCCATTGCACTGTCGCTGTGCGCTCTATGGCCATCGTCTGTGATGAGTAGAAGTCTTATTTTACAACTTTACGGCTCTTACTGAACTTACTGAAAGAAAGGATTTAGTCCCGATTTACTCGTTTCCGTCTGACGATTTGGGGAATAATTGCGAAGGTGCGCATGCGCGCCTGCTAGGATGGTTGAGCGATTGTTCATGGGCGTGTTCATTATAACCCCCTTAATCGTCCGTCTAAAGTTTGCGTGTAAATTGGATCATATTTTCGAAGTAAAGGAAGTGGACTAAGGGATCCAAATTATGCATTTTCAATCCAGAAGGGAATTCTTTCACTGACACAAGTAGAGTCAGCAACCACTCAAGGTCTGCACGAATGGTGGATAAAATAATTTTATTATGCAAATATGTATGTAAACTAGAGTCTGAAATAAAGATGTTTAGAAACTAGAATTTGAAAAGATGATGTGCATATAATAATAAACGCAATTTTTTTTCACAGTCGCAAAGTTATTAGATTGTTTTTCATTGTTCTGTTCACTCTTCATTTCACAATTCCTTCATAACACTGCACTTCCATCACATTTCGTTTCACCTATCCCATTCCAAAATTAAATACTGTACATCATAGGATATTAATTACAATACCCTTTACGACTCTACAGTACACTTCACGACGGTAACGCTTATTCACTACATACTATATTTCTTATTGTAGATAATTACGCAGGAAATATCCGTGATAATATAGATCCTATATGATCTTACGTAGTTGTCAAAACTTCGTCGACAGCTAAGAAAAGTTTAGAAGGCAGTCAGGGAGAGGCTGTTCCAAGCATTTACCGCGCGGTGCGTTACACAAAGTCCCTTTCAGATGCAGGGCTGAAGCCACGCGCATTCGCATCCCGTCACTTGCGCTCTCCGTTGGCGGCGGCCGCAGGGGGTGGCGGAGGCCTCTGATGGCGCGAGCAGGGGGTCAAGGGGGACCGCGGGCGGAGGGGGGCGGCGGCGCGCCGCGGCCGCTTGAAAGCTCGCTCGAAATCCCGCCGTTTTTGCGGGCACTTTGGGCTCTGTGCCCGCTCGGCGATAAATCCGCGCGAGTGACGGCGCTACACCGCGCTCCCGCCCCTCCCCCTCACCTCCGCCCCCGCCCCTGCCGGCCCCTCCGCCGCCGCGACCCGCCGCCGCCGGGAAGCCGGGGGCGAGCTTCTGTCGTCCGCATGTCGCAGACAAAGAACCCGCTCGAAGCATTATTAGCAAACGCTTCGCGACAGGGGTGTCCCGAGAATTCCGAGCTTCGGGAAAAGACGCCGCTCGCCGAGAGGTTGATTGAAATAATACGAGTGGACTTGTGTAGCGTGCTCGTTGCACTGGACTGACGTGACTTTGATCAATCTGAGAAGGTTCAGGCAGACTCCGAAGTGCAGAGAGGGATGGAAGACGAGGCGGTTTCATGGTTAATTAATTGTATGGAATGTATTCGGTTTTGGGAGATGGGGTACGATTGATTATTGTACAGAGGTTGTGCCTGTATTTGCTGTAATACAAATCAGTTTTGTGCCATTTCACGTGATTTTTTATTTTAACATTTTCTTTTATTTCTAAGGATAGTACTTATTGAAATACGTAGAATTTATGGAACTGTGTTTACATGCAGACCACAAATAGGAATTGTGTAACCCAATTCTTCTGAGTGTATCCTGACTGAAAGTGTTTTACAGACCATTACTAACAGAGCGAACGACTATCATCTTAGTTTTGTGTCGATAAGAATTTGCATGCGAAATCTGGGATGATGTTGATCCAACGATTTAAAGAGTAACCATGCAATGTTTTGCTTTAGTTTGAAGTGGAGAATGTATATGTATGATCATCAAGATACCATGAAATTTTCACATGGCGAGAATACGCCCTACGGTGTAAACTGTTACGCAAATAAGAGGTGCTGCTCTGCTTGATTTTGAAGTGATGACGTAAAAAAGATTATTTCATTATTATAATTTTTATTATTATATTGTTATATTAGTGTACTATTAGAGTACAATGTTGTAGTTGTTATTTTAAACCTGAGTTTCGATGGAGTTCATTGATTCCATTTGAACCTTTCACTGTCCAATACTTGTTTGTTACATTCGTGTATTATTATTCAGTTTGGTTTCCATGGCCATTTGATACATTCGATTGATACCGTACCTGCAAGTACCAGGCTCAGATTCGTCCACCGGATTCGAAAACCCTCTAGTCTTATATCATTGAAATACCCAGAGGGTGGTAGCCCTGAGGATCACAAAGTCCATCGGGGCTTCCCCACCTCATCCATGGACCGCTCGCTCACAGAGTAGCCCTTGACCGACGATGGCGAAGTGTGCCGCGCGTAATTGAAGGTGCGTCGCTACAATTACATCCTTTGCTCGCATAAAAGATAGCAAGGCAAACAATAACAATAAAATCGTTACTCAGACTAATTAATATCAATTAAGTCGCGGCCGCCGAAACGCGCCGCGCGGCCCCGCGGAGGCCACGGCAGCGCGAGGAGGCCGGCGGAGAGGGAGCAGCGCAGTCGCCCGGCCGGTTTTTGCCGCGCACCGGGGGATTAGTGTTTCCGACTGCCTCGCGCAGCGGCGCGGCGGACGTGGAGGGCGGGCACCTTCTGGGGCGAGAAGACGTTGAGCCCGAGGAAGAGAAGGCGGAGAACGGAGCAGATGAAGTGGAGGACGGGAGAAATGAAGAGGACGGGAGAAATGAAGAGGACGGGAGAAATGAAGAGGACGGGAGAAATGAAGAGGACGGGAGAAATGAAGAGGACGGGAGAAATGAAAAGGACGGGAGAAATGAAAAGGACGGGAGAAATGAATAAATGAAGGGGAGGACGGGGTAAATGAAGAGAGGACGGGGTAAATGAAGAGAGGACGGGATAAATTAAGGGAAGGACGGGATAAATTAAGGGAAGGACGGGAGAAATGAAGGGGAGGACGGGAGAAATGTCGAGAAGGACGGGAGAAATGTCGAGAAGGACGGGAGAAATGAAGGGGAGGACGAGAGAAATGAAGGCGACGAGAGAAGAGACGGTGGAGAAGGGAAATTGGGCTAGCGGGGATGTAAAAGCGAAGAGGAGGATGTGTGTTGTCTATGGTAAAAATCTGCGGGGAGGAAACGGAGGAGAAGAGGAGTGTTGCGGAAGGCGAGGTTCTTGAGAGGACAGTAAGACGAGAAATGAACGGTCCAGAAAGATGTGAAGCGCTTGGAGGAGCACGGAGCGGTTTGGAGGGAATGTGAGAGAAAGGAGTAGAGGTCACGAGTTAGTACTGTAGAAGTGATAGGATGGTGTTGAACGACACGCCTTCATAAAGTGAATGTACCCCAACAGAAAGAACGAGCAGAAGGGGAATGTTGAGAGGACGTTAGTGAGTATAATGAGCAGATCGTGGTTCTTTGATACTTTACCGTGTGTGGCTCCCTGGTGGCTAGGATGAGAGTTTTACATAGCGCATGTTGCAGCCCAGCAGCCAATAAGGTCCTCTGTGGTGGCGTGAAGTACCGCAGGCCATAGACGAGAGAGAATTTTGAAACAGGTCCTGAAGTCTATCCAATTGAGCTCTAATTAAAATATTGAACACTTTTGAACATAATAAAAAATATCCGCATGATTTCCCATTTCTCCAACGTTGTATTTCTCCGGGACAGTATGGAACGCAGTTTTGGTTAATACTTTACAATGGTGTGTAACGTTCCGGATAAAAATCACGTACTGTGTAGTCGTACTACGTATCCAACTGTATTACGCACTATGTAATCTGTGATATCATGAAAGAGCTTTTGGCATAAATTAATTTAATTTCACTGTCTCCTTCCTTTGTGATTTTCTGTCATGAGTAGAAAATGTTTTGCAACAGGCGATTCTGAAGACGGGTCAGAATCCACTTCGAGCGGACAGATCTCATCCATTGCAGAATCTGATGTTCCACTGAGCAGCTAAGGCAAGCGCTACAAGCTTACTGTTGCTTTTGTGCGAATTTACCAAGATTTCACGGCTTTTTGCCCGGAAAAAATGTCTAGGAAGGGAAGAGACATTGAATGATGGCCGTGACTGAATGGCGTGATGTTTTATGTCTACCATCTTACACAGTTCGTAGGACCTCCGCATTCCAAGAAAGTTCGTCCGTCAGTGCGGTGGAAACGGCGTAGGGCGACAAAGAAGAATCGGTTTTTCATTCGCTTTCGTTTACGAATTCTTTAAATTTCTCTTTAGCCTTTTCTAAATTACAATTCGAAATTGTCATGTCGTTTATGAAGGTCCTTTTGTACAAGTTTTCTGCTTATTGAAAAATTAGCATCCATTCATCTCCCCAGTTTTGGAATTAATAAACAACCCTGGGCGTCAGGCGAGGTCCATGATAAAAAAAGCGGGACACAAAGTTCTTCTTATTGTATTAAAATTCTGCCTATAAAAAGCTGAGTCAGCTCTTCACATAATACTAGAGGCTACCCACGCTGAATGAGACATTCGAAATTGATGCCAGAATGATGACTACATAGCTTCTAAGCACACTAGTTATGCTTGGCAAAAAAATTCTGAAACGTCGTAAGAAAGTGATCGAGAAATCCAAGAAACCATGACGGGACGATGACAGTTGTGTTCTAGAATGGCAGCCGTAGTTCTAGATACTTGTATTTACTTTGGTCATTTAATGTTTAAGTGGTACGGAAAAGAAATACCTGGGAGTTGCAACGAATGGTTATCGTGTTTTTTCATAAAAATCATAAAATCTTTTGCCCAAATGAATTTATTTGCGTAACTTGAATGTAACTGCGGCTCCCTGAGGTCATAATTCCGCAGTAAATGTTCAATAGGAGGGCATTATGAGCTCTGGAGAAAACAAGAGTTGCTGTGAATTTACATTTTCATTATCTCACTAATACCTGTTGTTCTTTTCAATTCTCGGAACAAAGGAACAGGATTGGTTGCCCATGACAAAGCACGTCGAGGGCGGGAGCAGAGCAGGTGCCGCACTGCCGACGCTGCCGTATCCCATACCCCCGCGGTGCCTTTCATGTGGGTTACATCCAAAAATTACAGAAGCGATGGAGTTATTCTAAAAATATACCACCTAGACATACCAATTTTACTGGTGTGGCTGAATGCCAAACGAAATCCCTTAATTATTAATTTGCAGAGTAATAGATATATGAAATATTGTTGCTAGGTGCGATGACGCAACTCTGCGTGGTTTTCGTCCATTAGTTATACTCTCCCTCAAACGTCACACTCAGTATAAGTTGCTTTATGACCCTATAATAATTATGATAATGGTAATAATATTTATTAGTTTATTAATTTTCTTCTCGGGGGTTTTTGAAAGTTTAAGACTTCTTCAGTTATTCCTCATTCTTTGCTTTACATTTTTGTATGATGTAAACAATACACTAAG